>JAEIIH010035923.1:8406-30957 GCA_018904745.1 Drosophila orosa
CAAAAATAATTAAGAACTTTGTAGTTAATTTCTCAAGTTGCTCGGAACTTCATTAAAAATGTACATAAAAAAGATGACCCTTTTTACAAGCCGAGTAGCGGCATTAACCAAAGCTCCATAAAAAACGGGAATATCTTTAACTTTTTGTACGTGCACATCATTTTAAAACGCATTTCACACTTTTTTAAGTATACTTGTGTAAAGATGTATAAGCCATTTTAAATTTAAAAGCGCGGCACGTGCTTCTCCCCATTCATCCATCGAGGGCCGAGAATTTGTTTCCCTAATGCGAAATCCTTGACTAATTAGTACATGCTGCGGTGGCTGTGGTGGGGCGTGACCCCACAACGCCTAAGCCGCAGCCGGAGAGTGTTTCTGATGCTCCAAGGGGGAAATAGGATACGGATTTCTTTTCATAATACTATATGTTTGTGGCTGAGCCCAAATACAAATGTTACAAGTTGCAACCTCATTAAAAATATTCGCTCAGCTTAGCATATTTAAAGAAACTGTTTCTCAAATATATTATTTTCATTATATTTACCTTCATACAGACATCCTGCTAAAATTCTAGCTCATAATTTTATCCACATTGATAGATTTTTAAACACATCCAAATTTAATAATTTAGATTTAATAATTTAGATTTAGCGTTGTCACCTGCCTTAGGTCGAGCTCTGGAATTTCCCCCAATGGTGCGTGAAAACATTTCAAGCAATTTTCATCGCACGCATGATTTATGGGCGTCCATTTGGGGAACCCCCAAATGTGTGCTTTTGCCAATCAGCCATATATATTGGCCAGTTTCATTGGGGTTATTTCGATGGTGGAAATCGGAGAACACTCTAATTGCGCGGTAACCATGAAAAGGCGTCACGTGCAAGCAATTTGTACAGCCAAAGCGCTTGGTACGCGGTGCCTGGTTAGATTCTAAAAGAGGAAAATAATAAGAAACATTGCATTGAGGTTGTTCGGTCACATAATACACATGTCCTCTCTGGTCAATCTCTGTATAACTCCACGTTGATAACGCTTTGCAACGTACCCAGCCACCAGTTTTGAAATTTCTGGTACAATTTCAGTATTTTTCGAGTCCGTTTTCTGATTTAAATTAACATAAATGGGATTGTTTTTTGATCATAAATGATTTTGCTTTCGGAAGAAAATAGTATGCTAGCCGCGACACAAATAAAAGAGTCTCTTATAGCCCTTTTATTAAACAATAAGCGACTCTACTTCGAGGCATATTTCAATCGAATTTTGATTAATTTTCGGTTGCATTACATTTTGTTATTAATATTTCATGAACATACATATTTTGAGAGCATTTATCAGTCATTTTCACTTAATTTTCCAGTCTTTTTCAAGTCGCGCATGATATGAGACTTTTTTGTATCATTTCAACGACTCGAAAAAGGCTCATCCAGGGGGCTTATTGTAAAAGTGATCTTCCAAATGCTGGTGGTGTATAACCACAATACCCACTGCAAAATGCATTTCCAACCCATCTGTAAATTCAGATTGTTATTCATTAGTTTGGATTTCGACCAGAAATGTGTGCAAAACGTTTCGTATTCAAACGTGACACATAAGCAGCCACCGAGAGAATAACTTTCGTGCACAACAAAGGAACTCCCGCCATATGGTAATCTATGATTAACCAGGAAAATACCTTTCTCTAATATTATTTAAACACATCCATTTCCATTAATTATGTCTTTATGGAAGTGAAATACACAAGATCAATTATAACACGAACCTCAAATCTACCAAAAAATCCGGAAAAGAAGTTAACTTGGTCAAGGTGAAGCCTTTATACCCTTGTTTAATTAATTTGTTTATTTAATTGACTATTTTTAGGATATAGTAGAAATGTACATCGACGGGAAGAGTCCGATCCAAATTGAAAATCTTTCTTTATGCCAAATGATGGAGCTAATTCATAAAAACTATAAAACCCAGAATTAGGGTATGAAGTGTAATGGAAAACTTTTCGCCTGGTCATTAGTATACCGTTGACATGCCACGCCCACTCCGATGCGTTGCGTCGATAAGCAATCTTGTCGACAATTGACCCTGGCGGACTTACAGTCGGACTCTCGAGAAAGTTGCCCACAAAAGGTTCCCAAACTTTGCTCATTAATTATGGAAGAAAAAAAGAAAATAAATGGCGCTCAAAGAAAATTCGTCATGGAGCTTGTGGTATCGGTCGCCTTGTTGAGTTAAATTGGTTAATTCTTATTTACCAATTTATTAACCCCGGTCTTCGTCAGTCAGATGCCATTAGCGATAAGCAGGGTAATTTTTGGGGGCTAGAAGGCAGTCGAAGGAGGCCAGCGAAGTTATTATACCCTTGCAAGAACCCATAATATTTATATTTAACATTGTTGGAAAATCGGGAAAGCGCCACATTTAATAGACTAGATTTTACATCTTCCTCGGGAACAATCTAGGATGTCCAAACATTCGAACTTGAGACATTTGGCTGTATCGCGAATTCAGCGGAAGGTGTCCTTGTAATTTATCATTGATAACTCGCTGGAGGAAGTGGAAGCCCGAAATGTCAAAAAAAAACCAATTTAAAGTAAATTAGCACAGCTACAACTGCTCGTGATTCGTTCGGGTAAGCCAACACAAAGTCCTGGGGGAACATGGAGGGTTCTTGGAGCGGTTAGCAGAGCAGAGCAGGTGCGTGTCCTTTAGGCCAAGCAAATGTGGCAACGACTCGACTTGGCCGAAACTTTGCACACACCACACACATGTCGGCCTCTCTGGGGCTGCGGTCGCCTTACATTCCCTATCAGATCACGTACGATGTACGACTTAACAGGGGGAAGGAGTCGGATTGGGAGTCCATGCCCGCTCTATATCCAGGCAGAAAAAACAAAAGTCCTGAGGCTGGGCGAAAATAGTGCAGACGGTGCGGTGCGCCTTGGAATTTATTGCACGTGGTAAGTTGCTTGGATGGGTTCAACTGCAGATTAGACGCCCTGATAGACACAAAATGCTTTTGCCTCCAAACTCGGCTTAAGTTTAGACATGGACGAAAAATTTATTACACGTTAACCGAAGGACGAAAGGCTTGCGAGGGCTGCGTTTTATTTGACTGAAATCGCCAACTTTGAGACAATGAAACCTGGTCCTTTGGCTGTCCGTAAGTTGTGGCTGGCAAACGTCTGGCGGCGGTTTGCGAAAGTTAGCAAGTTTTTAATGATGGAAGACGGGAAAGGATTAAGCACTGAACACTAAATATATTTAATATCATTTGCAGTCTGCTCACTAAATCTTTATGATTTAATTACTAGAAAACAGAATATCAGCTTGCAATTCAAAACAAATATACAAACACGGATTTTAAATTAAAGCTTTATTGCTTCACTGAAATCAAGCATAACATTTGAAAGGTTTCCCCTGAGCCATCCATTGCCAAGTGAGTGCAGAAATGCAGAATTCAAACACCAAACTAAAACAATTCTCTAAACTCAACTGGGAACTGGCCCCCCAAAATGAAACAAACACGAAGGTCCAACAGCGCCTGAAAAGCCCCAAGGATTTGAAAGCACAATGTGTAAGGAAATCTTTTAAACAATTTCGTCTCATGCTTGATTTCTTTCTGAGCTCGAGGGCGAGGGCGGTTGCTTAAATTTTCTTATGGTTTAACTTTTGTGATGTTTCAAGACAGATTAACCGTGCTTACTGCCGGCCCTGGTCTTGACGCCACGCTCACTGATGTGACATTGTTCAGCCATAATCTACTTTCAAGTAGCCACAAGCAACACCCATGTCCATGTAATCTGTGCTGGTGCGTCCTCGTCCTCCTCCAGGATAAACTGTAATTTTATGCAAAAGAAAATTCAGCATAGTAGCTCCTATCAAGATTATTTAGACGCCACTCTCCCTCAAATTTTTATACCCTGCTGCAGAGTTTTACAATTTCAGTCGAGAGTTCATAACGCTTTAAGCGGAGATTTCAAAACCTTAATTTAAATATTCTTGAGTCCATTATGGTTTATCAGATTCTTTAGATTCATATATGAACTGAGGTAAGGAAATCGTATGATGACGCTTAAATTATATATTTTGTAATATGTAATTAATTGATAATTGACTTACAAATACATCTTTATCTTTGCTACTTCTTTTTTTGAGAATTACTAGTATTAAAACCGAACTACACGAACAAATAACTACATTAATTTTAACATTAGGAAAATCAACAAATCAAAAGGCATGAATTACTTCAATATCCCGTTCGGGTGTCTATAGCCATCAGCTTCCATCTCAGCTTGGCCCCTTCACCAAGAACCACAAGTGAGGGAATTTTACTGGGAAGATACCACAGAAGATAGAGTACTGGGTGGTTTCGTTAACCCGGAACAGACACGGAATGCACATGCGGCATTTATTCAACTGCAAGGTGTTAATTAAATTTGGTTTTAAATGCAAGTTGTCGCAGCGTCGCCACGCTGTTGGCTGCTGTGGATTCCGGCTTGAGTTTGAGGTTTCGCTTCGTATTCACTGAAAAATCCGCAACTAATTAGGACGCACGGTTAAAGCGGCAACGAGGATGTGCCTGCCCTGCAGAAGGACGTGCACCCAGGGCAGGATGATCAACTTTAAAGGGGGGCAGGCATTAAGTAGGGTTTCTCTGCGGTTGAATATATCGTGACACACAGAATTTTCTTTGAAATAAAAGTATAATATACTCTTCTATTTAATCCTGTAAAGAGAATTCTTCTTAAGAGTTTTGTCTCAGTTACTCGGTTAATCTGCACTGACAATTACTTTCACTCAGTCGCTTAATAATTCAGAGACCACTGGCCGCATTTCAGAGGCTTGGCAAACAAACTGACAAATTGTTTTCACCTATTTTGTGGGGAGCCCGAGTGTCAGTTTGTCACCCACATACACAGATACAAAACCTGCGAAAACTATTGATTGGCATTTGAATAATAGATGCAGATTGTGCATTACTGAACAGCCACGAGGCGACGGGGGCCGAGAAACTTATAAATGTTTCATGAACATGACGGGTGCTATGTGTTCACCTTAGTTAGCTTTCTTGGCGTTGCCATTGGCTGATGGAGCTCTTTGTTTGTTTATCTCAAAGATACTTGAGACTAGGGCGCAGGCCAAACGGGGCGGAATGCCCCCCCGCCCCAAGGGCTAAGCTAACCATTCGAAAAATTCACTCAAGCGCAAACTTTCGATGCCCCCGAATGCCGAACATTTTCCTCCCCTGACTCGCTTAAAATTTACATTTAATGAGGTTTAAGTTCCACCAAGGTGCGAACACAATCTGCATTTGAGGAGCTACTTCAGATGGCGGATAGGGATTTTAATGGTCGCAAATTGAAACCAAATGCAAATGGTGTGCATTGCTATGAATGGCACGCAGCTTTCGTATTTTAATTTAAATAGTATTTAACCTTATTTAAATTTTTCCAAAACCAAGACTTTAAGAACCATCTCGAGCTCCTCATAATAAACAAAAATAGTTTGATCCTTTAATCGTTTTTAAATTTAAGCCACCTTTTCTGACATAAATGTCACTGACTAAGCCCGCTTCAAAGTGCAAGCGCCTGATCTAAGCTTAGACTCTGTAATCAGGACAAGCCAGGACAACTGGCGGTGGGAACCTCAAACCCCATCAAGAAAATCTCGACCGCATTTGAGCATTTTCTCTAATTAAACTGGCACGAATGCCGCAACAGAACAGACTGAACTACGCTTTCCTAACGCGACACCTGTCAAAGTTTTTCTCTTTTATTTTTTGGTCTGAGGAACGAATGAAAATTCGTGTGCTTGGCAGTCTGCCTGTTGATTGGTTTTTGGGGTTCCCCGCCAACTTTTTTGTCCAACTGTCACTGCCAGAGTCATTTACTTAAAGAGTCTTTCTTGTTTTTAATTAGCACTTACCTGGGCTGTGAACTAAAGATCCAAATGCTTCCCCGACGATTCCAGCATCGCCTCCAGGGGAAGTACGCCTCCGCCGGGTACAGGCAGCCTACCAAGCAGGTGCAGTGAGGCAGCAGCAGCACTCCGTTCCCTGTCAGCCGTAAGCGGAGCACTTCGGTTTCCCAATTTGCCATCCAGCCAGTGGCTGTAGGTGTGATCCGGCTCCGTGCCCCAGAACTTGTGAAACGAGACGGGCGGCTCCAGCTGCAGCAACTCCCTGGCATAGTCCTGCGGCCGCGCCTGATGCATACCCGCAGCTGGCACTGCCGGAACGCCTAGCACCTGCAGGCAGTAGCCCAAGATCATGTCGTCGGGGGCACTGGGGCTAGGACAAGTGCAGCGCTCCACGATGAGCCGCACCAAAGGCAGGCTGAGCAGGATGCCGGCTCCTCCTGTGTGATAGTTAAAGCCATCTGGCGCATGCAGGCGATAGCCGTAGCGCTGGCCCAAATAGATGAGCTCCGAATGATTGTGGCAGCTCAGTAGGGCGCTGACTCGGGGCACACTGGTAATTGGATTGGAAACGGAAATGGTCAGTGACTTACCGAAATACTATAAATAAATATATTTTTAATTGGAAGTGCCGTCATGCGATTAAGCCGTAAAATAAAATGAGTTAAACGATGGGGTTGTGCTCAAGACGGGGCAAATAGGCTTTAAAAAAACGGTGCCACAAAAATACAAATTTATCCCTCCATTGAACCTTCTTCCATTATATTCTTTATAAGACTGTGTTGGGGGTATAACATAGTATATTCTTGAGCAGCATCACCACTTTTTAAGGAGCTTGTTCTGTTCTAAGTGGCCCTTCTTCAATACCAAAATTACTCACCTCAGTAAGGTATCATCGTCGACCAGCATCAGCCAGCGTATGCCCGATTGTTCGTCGATATCCTTGAGGGATAATTGTAAAATAGCCATTGTTTTGGCACAATGTCCAGTCTGAACGTTCGGTATTTCCGTGCTGATTGTCGGTATGCCGTCGTCTGTTGTGGTTTTCGGGGAGCAGAGAACGGGGGAAATCGCAGAGTCAAATCAATGAATATTCAACTACTCGTCGAAGGACAGAGTTTGGGAGCTCGGGAGTGATTATGAGGAGAAGCAGCAAGCACACACAGGCAGGCATCCTTGGCATGGGTGTGAGTTTTGTTTGGCTATCATTCAGCCTCAGCCTCATCGTGTTTTTGTTAATTCGCTGAGCACACACAGACATGTGTGCAAAGGTTTATTTTACCCCCGGCCCACACTCAACCCCTGATACTGCACCAGAACCTCCTTCACTCGGTTTAATTGCCCGCTCATTGTCGTCGAGGTGCTCACCTGCCACATCGCTGTAGTATCTCCGGTAGCGGGTGTCTGCTGCCCAGGTGCGCTCAATGATTGGAATGCGTTCCTTGTGGAATTTTGCACAGGTTTTGATTGCGAAATAGATGTGAGATCCCGTTGTGTGCACCTGTGTGGGACAGGAAATACATATATAGGCAGGAACCGATATGAAGACGGAGAGAGATATCAAGTCGGAGTCGTTGGGGGAATTTATGGCTATTGAGGTTTCGTATACTAATTGCTCGAGGTGCTCTTCATGGCTATTGATAGCCAAAATGGTTATAAAGCTTGTTAGCATGGACTGTCTTTAAATTAAAGACAGTACCAATCTGTGCCTGTCTAAGTCGTTGAAAAATCTTTGAAAAAATTCGATTTGGACGAAATTGTTTGATTTCGTTTTTAGCTGCTACGGTTTTCGCTTAATTCTCTTCGTTTTATACTGTTCAAAAACCTGATTTGATTTTTTTTGTCAAAAGCAAACAAGTGAAAAATCATACGAATCGTACGAGAACGGGAGCACCAATTTCCGTTTTCAAAATCGAAATCGGAAAATTTTTACGAATTCGATAACCGGAGCACACCCGAATATAACAAGAAAATACAAATATTTCAGGAAGTTTATAAATAATCTAACAGATAGGAGTAATAGATTTTCCTTCTGTTATTACTAACAATGTATAAATTGAAGCATGAAGAATTTGTTTTACGGCACATCGCGCACTGACATTTCTAGCAGGAACCTTATGGAGATTTTCATCTTAATCAAGAACCCGTTATGGTGATATATGAGTTGCAACATGATTCCACTACAAGAAGAAGGTGAAAATAAACTTACACAGTGCTCCTTCCGGTCCCCTAGAGTCGTCGATGTTAGACTCTGAGCATATGGCTCCTTTGGCTTTGCATACAGCGCACAAGACGGTGCTCCTCCTGTCGGACTCTTCGGGGATTGTGCAGGTATGGCCATGGGGCAAATGTAGGCGGCCTTTTTCAGAATGATTTTCCTCGACAACGCTGCTCCGTGATGCACCGGGTTGTCGTCGTCGTCGTCTGGTCGTAGATTGTCGAATATAAAGCGCGCCAGCTCATGGGAGGCATCGATGGAGAACTCGCTTGGACGGCTGTTGTTTTGGGCATTAAGAGCAACAAGTTCTGTAAGCCTGGAAAGGAACGATTCACTGTCACTACTACGTAAGTATTTTCAAGGCAAAGCAACATGATTATTTGTAAAGAAGAAATTAAGTTGCAACGAACAAAAACTGTTTCGCAAAAAACAAGTGGTGTTCGTTATATTGATATCTTTAAGCACTGAAAAAGGCAGTTTCATATACTTTTACTTTTAATCAATCAATAGTGCAGTTTATTTTATATTTAAGTTGAATCAGGTTCGCACGTATGTTGTAGTTTACTATTAAGTAAATTAGAAGAGCAAATATCTTTTTCATTCGGGCTCTTTGCATTCCTCTAGTGTTCTTTTAGAAGTTTTCATCAAAAGAAAACAGGGTATTTTTATGATTTTTTTTTCATCAAAATAATGAAAAACCGCGTTTGAGCGAATATGCATTCGAATATTTAAAAAAAAATTTAATGTAAAAAATATGATAACTTTTTATGATTTTGGCCGCGGTTGAACTTTCTGTGGAAATGTCCATATCATATAAAAAAAAAAAAAAAAACAAGAAAAGAAAGGCAGTTTAAATTTGAAAACCATAATGGCAACTTTCATTACTTTTACATTTTACATTTACATTTGCGTATAAACGGACAGACTGACGGACGGACGGGCAGACGGACATGGCTAGATCGACTCAGCTGTTGATGCTGATCAAGAATATATATACTTTATAGGGTCGGAGATGAATCCTTCTGTGCGTTGCAAACTTCTGACTAAAATTATAATACCCTGCAACGCTATAATAAAATATGTTGCTGTCAAAATAGGATTCATGCATTACCTTCTAAATAGAGAGCCAGTGAAGACAAGTCCTGCACTGAGCATGGGATATGGAAACCATCGCGGATCCTTATAGTGCCAGAAGTGGTGTATAATAGTGGCCTCCGAATCGTACAGGGCGTGGCCATAAAAGGCGAGCTGAAGAAACTCGTTGGTTAAGAGCACAGGTCCCTCGCACTACAAGTGAAGAGTACAACATACTTCACCATGATCCTGGCCACGCAGGTGCTTAAGGAGATCACGCAAGGAGGCAACATGGGTGTTGTGCTGGCACCAGATGATCCATTCAGTGCGTGCACTTAGCAACCGGGTTTGGCTTCGCAAATGAGGCAGTGCGTCGAGCAGGGTCCAGTAATTTAAAAGCTCATGCATTACGTGTACCTTGACCACATAGTCGCCGAGGACAATGTCTCCTGTCAAATTCAGTTGTCGATGCTGCTCCCTCACGCTGCCGGCCAAGGCGAAGCACTCGTCCTGAACCTGCCGCGGATATGGCGGACATGCGATGACCAGAAGCACCTCCGGATAATTATTGGCACGACTTGAGGTTAAGAAACAAAAAACCCACAGCAATATACTATATAGACCAACATGCATTTTGGAAAGGTAGGTTTAATATGCGTTAAGATCCTCCTCAGTTTCCTTTGATATATCCCGAACTTTCGAATAAATGTATAAATTTAGTAAAATGCACATCGGCAATCCGAACACGACCGCCCTAATGAGCGTGCGAAAACGAACTGATGCAGCAGTGATTTAATTTTTGGCGCAAACCCGAAATGGGGGCCTGAGTGGCTGAGGGTGTGGGGCGCCCTGTTGGTAGACCAAGGCGCAGGCGCCTGTTTTGGAACAGAAGTTATGAATGAACCTGCTGCGAGGCGCATGCAACAGATGTCAACCTGTGGGAATTGCCGCCTTACTCTGAAACAAAAATTATTTACTTAAAATGGCAAAATACAGAGGGAAGGGCTAAGGACTGTATTGTTTATGTCTTTACCTCTTCATATAGAACAAAGAAAGAACGCTTCAGCTTAGGGCTTTGTTGGTTACTATCAACTTTACAATTTTATGTCACTTTTGAATGTGCCGCGCAAAGAGTGTTGCAAAGTTACAAATTTACAGTCAAGCTACTAGTGTTATAGAGTTCGAAAAACTTCAATGGAGACATCGATGCGTCAACATTTCTAAATTTTTAGAAAAAGCTAGTTATTAGTTATATGGGTAATTCTCAAGAAGAACAACCGCCGCAAAAAAGTTAAAAGTTCTCTAAATCGATTTCTTCAATTTGTGAATAACACATTCAAATCTTTCATCACGTTTCGCTGAAAGCAGTGCTGGATTCTGCCTCGCGTGCGAATTCCTTACATTTTTGTAATTACATACATATCTTGAAAATCTTGAATGCCTACAAATGTCGAATTCGACCATATTCAGATTCGCAATTAAAATACTAATAAAATATTGAGAAAACTTTTGTTTAATTGTACCTAACATTTAATAATATATTTTATGTGCATTGAGAAACGTTTCCTACTTAATTTCATTTTAACATCTTGCTATGCAGGACAAATATGAAAAATCCATTTATTGAGCAAATCTAAATTTATAAATATTTCGTGATATTTATTTTGTAACTGCAATGAAATATAATACTTCTTAAAGACTTGCATGTTTTCTAGAATTCATGGTGTTTCCATTGCTATAAAAAAATATGCCACAGATGGGCTAAATATCGTATTTTTTCTGCTTTTTTAAGCTAAACATAATGAACATAATCAAACTAAAAGGAATGCTTTGAAAACATACAAGTGAAGTTTATTGCAGAAACAAACCTATGTAATAAAGAACTTAGTTTAAATAATCGCATTAGCTGAAATATAAATGTTAATTTTATATATATTTATGTGTTTACATAAAGGAAGGTAGAAGGAATACTATTAGTGCATTGGCGATGCCAATCTTGTTGTCGTCTGCATGCTGTTGCTCCGGTTGTTTGACTTCAGCCTCAGCTCGTTAACGTGCTTGAAGAGCTGGTCCTGCTTGGAGAGCAGCTCCCGGGTGCGCTGGCATCCGTGTTGGGGAGCGCACAGGCCCGGATTCCAGCGACAGTAGAGGCCCTTCCACAGACGCAGGGCTCGCACACTGGCGATGGGGCGCAGCACTAGCTCCGCCCCCTGCGTGAACGAGGGAAATAGGGGATTCAAATACTGATCCAGCGAAGAGTTGATGTGTGTCCACAACGATGTGGTCTTGTGCTTCAGATCTGCAAGGACAATTTCAGCAATGCATTGCCATGAAGCTGGAAGTACGTACCTTCGTTGACCCGCTCGGCCTCCGTGTTGCAAAGGAATGTACCAAACCGGCAGGAGTACAGGTGATCCACAATGGTTATGAGGAAGTGCTCATTGAACTCAAAGGCGTTGTTGAACTGCTGACTGACCTGCCAAACGCTGTCGATGAATTGCAGGAACACCGGCGATCGGTCGGCATCCGAGTGCTTATTGTCGCCGTGGCCGACGCGTTGCTGAAACTTGTGTCCGAAAGAGAGCCATTCCTTCTCGATGAGCACCTCAAAGCCACGGACTGTGCGGTAGTGGGGATCCAGCAGCAGCATGGACAGGGCCGTCAGTTGGGCGGTGCGATCCCACCCGTCCGAGCAGTGGACGACAACGGACGTGCTCATGGTCTCCACCTTGTCCACGATCCTAACGGCGCCAGCCAAGATGCACCTGATGTGCTTCAGCCACAGTGTGTTATCGATGGCCGTCTGCCACTTGGAGTCGTCGGTTGTGGGGAAGCAGGCCTCCTTAACCTTGCGCAAGCTCTCTCGCATCACGTGAATGTTGTGGATGTCCAGGAAATTGATTTCCACGTTCTTGTAGGCGTCCTCTGACTCGTAGCCGCCGCCCTTCGCCTTGTTGGCAATGGCATTGGCGCTGGGACGCGCATCCATTATCGTCAGCTTATCCGACTGGGCGTTGGCCTCCATGATATAACTCAGATAGGTCTCATCATCGGCGTTGCGCTTGCCACTCACTCCCACCAAGGGCTGAGAGCAGCGCGTTATAGTTGCTTGCGTTCGGGGATTCATCCAGGACAAGACCGGTAGACGACAACGGGACCGGAACTGGGCAACGCGACGCAGAAAGTCATCGGACGCGGCCTTGGGCACAGCCCAAACGGCCGGATAACTGTCGCAAATGGTGTAGGACTCGTTCAGCTTGGTGGCCCGCCACATATCGTTCGGAACGCCAAGGCGTCGTAGTTCTGCCAGCGGCTCGTAGACGGCCCAACCGTCCCAGCCACTGCTGCCGCCGTTCACCGCACTGGCCGCCGCCGCATGGGCAAAGGCGAAGAGACGCCCGCTGTATGACAGTGGAAACGCGTTCGTTTGCAACTTCTCGAACACCGTCCGGCGAGAGTGGTTCTGCTGTTTGTGGGCAAAGCGCAGGTTGCGCATGTCCTTGCAGAAGATCTCGATGCCGTACGAGTTCTCTCCTCGCGACGTGGCGCCCCCGATCTTCTCGACTCGGGCTATTACGCCCAGCGGCACGTCTACGACCACGGGCGGCTCCTGGTCCCGCAGCGGCAGCGAACGGAAGTACAGGCGGTAGTTCGTGATGGTTAAGGCACCGAAGACAGGGCCGCGATATGGACACACATAGGTAACGTCGTTCTTTTGGTCCTGGTCCTCCTCCCCGTCCAGATAGGGGAAGGGCGTGTCCCTCAGAGCCCCATTCTGTCCGTGCTTCGAGCCAAGCGAACTGGACTTGGAACTGCTGTCCAGTGAATTATTGCTGGCCGTTTTGGAGACCAGCTTGTCGGCCAGGCTAGCGGAGGACTCCATTGTTTGATTTCAATCAAGTGTTGTGTGTGGGGGTAAGTTTTTGCTTGTGTCTTTCGTACAAAGTAAATGCAATTCACCAAAATATATGCAACGGCGCTGCCAACTCGTCTGCGCAAAGTGTACCTCCTTCAATAGACTAACAAGTTTTAGGTACACTTTGTTTGATTTTACTCAATGAGCTAATTGTTTAACGAACTAAATCGACACCTTCAAAGCTAACTTGTCATACCTTAAACTAATTTTTTGTTCACATATCGGAATTTAATGTTTGATTAATTTATAGATTCTATAATTGAGATTTAATTTATTTTGGCATTGTTTTAACTTACATAAAAATGTTTCTTTTTATCTCCGTGAATATGCATTTGTACACTTACTCTCACACGAGTTGGCAGTTCTATACGTTTGAGGGGAAACAGCTGATCGCGCAATTCGTCACATGTTTACACTGCGCCTTTTATTATTATTATTTAACCTCTTTGTAAATAAACTAAAGACTGCAACATGTATCTGAATTACGCGCCTCGCGGACAATGGAAGTTCCTGCAATATCTGATGCAAATACGGCAGCTACAGTTGCTGAGGAGGCAAGTAAACTTTGGTGCCAAGCCGCCTCTGCTGCCGGCAGCGTCGTTCCTGCCGGCAAATACACTTCACCTGTCTCCGGCGAATGGGCGGCAACAAGAACGATTTGGCGGATCAAAAGCCATTGGCAAGGATGCTCTACTGTCGCGTCTAGAGGAGACACGAACCGGAGACGAACTTCTGCTGCTGATGGAAAATAGTGGAAAAGAAGCGATGGAAGGGTCGCATTTGGTGGAGAGCATCTCACTACTCTGGCAGCACTACCAAGGCCTGGATCAGCCCGGAAGGGATGCACTCACGAATCGCGTGCTGAAAGAAGTCCTGCCCCACCTCAGTCCGCACCATATAGACCAGCTGGACACAAACGACCTTAGTCGCTGCTACCTCTACCTGCGTAAAATGCGCCTAGCCAACTGTGAGCCAGCCGTCGAGGCGATTTTAATGCGAGTTCTCCGCCTGATAGACAGTGCAGTGGATGGAAAAGAGATGATTCCCCTGACCGCCTTATCCCGCCTGTCGGTGGGCATTAACTTGGAACGCGACTTCTTTACGCCCCTTGTGTGCCGGAACTTTGTGCCGCAGCTGGAGGAGCACATCAAGCAGTGCGGCACCGAAGAACAAGTGCGTCTCTTGTCCACTTGCCTCTTTCAGCTGCACATGCTCATTGACGAGCAGCTGCTTCAAGACTTTAAGCATCGAGTGACCGGGATGCTGCACAGCGGCGACCTCAGCAGTGAAACCCCCAAGGCGTTGCTCAAGGTGCTTCACATGCTGAATATTCCGGTATGGTCACAGGATCACACACCGCTAATAAGGGAGATCATGCTGGCCCTGAGCCAGTGCATTCCCCATTTGGATTCCGCAGATTTGAAGAGCGTGTGCCGCGCATTTCTGCACCACCAAGAGCCTGCCAATTTGACGCAGTCGCTCAAGGGGGCCACCGAAAAGTTACTGCAGGAAGAAAGATCGGCGGACGCTCTATCTTGTGCCGTCCACTTCGCTACGCCCCTGCAAAGGGACGAGTACATGGACACTTTCCGCGAACTTCTCAACTCCGAAGAGGCCTGGCTCCTACCGAGTGCCAGCGGGCACTTTTTCAGAGTGCTGCGCGCCCTGAAGATCTCCGACCTGCGATTGTGCAACACCTACTGGTCGGGTGTCGTGCGAGAGCTGGACTCCTGCCCGGAGGAGCAAACCCACCTGCGCTTCTTGAGGCACTGCCAGCGCTACATGAACTTCAACAACAACCTGGGCGGAACCTACCGGCACTTTACCGTCGAGCGCAAGCTAAGTCGCATGTGCATGAGCGCCATCGAGGGGGACATTGCGGGCAGACTGCCAACTAAATTCGCGCGCATGGCGGCGTTTGTGTTGGCCTACGGGCAGACCCCATTTGCGTGGAAAAAGTTCCCCAACGTCATACTGAGCAAGATGCTATCGATGGCTCCGCAGCTGGACATTCAGGATTGTTTTCTGCTTAGCCGCGGCATGCAGATCGCCAGCGAACTGAGATTTCGCCAGCATCTTCCCCCACTGGCTGGCATGCAGCTGTCCACCATGGATAGCATCCTCATTGCCTGTGCGGAGAGACATTTAGCTGGCACGGATGACAACCCGTTGAGTCCTAGTGATCTCAGCATGATTGTGCGCACCCTCAGCCATCGCAAAAGTATGATGGGAATTAGGTTGACTATTAAAACCAATTAACATGCCCGATTTCTGCTCCACAGCTCTGAAGAACACCCTGGTTTACAGACAAGCTCTAGTGCTTTATAAATCGCTTCACTGCAAGGATCTGAATTCCCGAGTGGTTCGGGACATGGCGTACAATTTCAATGCTTCGCACTTCTTTGTGCCCGAGTTGTTGGAGTCAATGTTTGGCTACATTTCCGAACAGCATGACCACATCACCGGAGACACCGTTGAGAAGGTCCTAACCTGTTCCTATAACCTGGGCTATACGCCTGCCTCTCCCCATGTCCTGCGTCATGTGGCTGAAGTATTACTCAGGTAAGTTTGCTTAAAATGAATTGAAATACAATCTATATTCATAATTGAACTCCCATTTTCAGAGACTTTGACCAAATGAGTGGGCTGTCGCTCGTCCAAGCCTGTCTGGCACTGTGCTTCTACAAATCCATACCGGAGAAGCTGATCAATAAAGTGTTCTGCGTGAAGTTTATTCAGCGGATTGAAGATGAAATACAGGTCTGCTACTCCAAGGCCACCTATCCGGAAAGGGTCCTCAACCTGGTCATGCAGCTGAATCGCACAGTCTGCCTGGATCTGCCCGAGGCGAATGTGCCTTGGTTTCAGCAGAACTACATCGAAGCTCAGATGAGCAAAAGTAAGTATCACCATCAGGGGAGCTAGAGAATAGCGATACTGTGTCTATAGTTTATGTTTTAACGTTGCGCGATCTGAGCACCTGATTTTTGAAAGTAGTCATATTTTCCTTGTTTTGCTAATCTCTTCAGAATTTGGTTTTTTATTACGATTTGATATAGCTGATTTCAATAACTAATGAACTATATTTTAGGAATGTTTGTCTTATACCACTTTCGAGATCGAGCGCCTTATGTATATTTCTGTTCTCAGCTTGATATAAAGGATGAATATAATTTAATAATATATAATATTTGTGATAAATCTATACTCCGACGAATATAATCCGCAAAAGAGCCGATTTTCTACTTTTAAATAACATTTTTTCGAGGGTTAACATTGTATATATCAAAGTTTATGATATTTTCAATGTGATATCAGGCACGAAATTTCGCTCCATATATATTATCTGTCTTTTTTACTCAATACACTTATATACTATATATATTACATATAGTAGGGAAAATACTTATAAACCAAAGACACACATTTTCACTAGATTACGAATCTCTAATGTTTTCTTACTTAAGAAGTTTTTCTTCTATTACTAATAATTCTTTAAAATTCCAGAGTCTGTCCGGTCCAGTAACTTCACCACCGATGTCAAACAGCTTCTGCAAAACCTACTTAAGAATGATAATCACTTTCGCTGCAATCATACGACGCCGTACGGCTACCAAATCGATTTTGTGATTCACTTCGATCGGGACAGGAAGCCAATTCCAGCGCCTCCCGTGGAAGTCACCATGTTAGATCGCATCACGAAGTAAGCACTTGCATTGCATACATTACTTTCATTAATCTTGATATGTTTAGGGTGGCCATTCTTCTGCTCAAGTTGGATTCGTTCTGTGAGAACGATTTGACGGCGCTGAGAGGGCCCGAGTCTATGAAAATGAAGCATTTGGAAATGATGGGCTACAAGGTGCTGCAGATAAACGAGCATGACTGGAACTCCAAGTATATGGCGACACAAGGAGCCAAGGAAAAATTCCTAAAATGCTTGCTACAGATTTCCCAATAGTCGTTGTTGATTAGTTACCTTCTTTAGGTTTACATGTAACTTTAAAGCGTAGGACTATGAGTTTATATGATGTTATGTTATGTTAACGTTATGTTAATAGATAAGCAAAAGATGAATACTGACACCAACATATGTTTTGGATGAGCATATTTAAAGAACTTAACACAATGGTTTATTGTTTAGTATCAAAAGTTTATTAACGTTGTACGTCGTATACAAATTGTAGAAAAGTTCATATTGTCTCTAGCATTCTCATGCTCAGATTCACCTGAGACTTTATTGATCCAATTGAACGCACCAGTTGTAGGCATTGTTGAACATCAGCTGCCACGGACTCTCCGCCTCTGAAGCTGGCACTTCGAAGTCATGTGGTACGTAGGGCCATTGGTACATGGCGCTGCAGCGTTCCGGATGCGGCATCAAGGCCAAATGGCGACCGTCCCGGGAGCAGAGGCCCGCAATTCCCCGGGGACTTCCATTGGGATTCTGTGGGTAGAGTTCCGTAGGCTCCCCGGCATCATCTACATACTGGAGAGTCACCAGCTCTTCCGTCTGCAGTTGGCTTATGAGCTTGTCATCCCTGAAGGCAAATCGACCTTCACCGTGAGCGACCCAGCATCCGAGAATCAGATCCTTCATACTTTGTAGCATGATGGATCGATTGGATGGGACCTTCACCGTAGACCAGCGGCATTCAAATCGCTGTGAACGGTTGTGGAGTAGGGCCACATCGGGATCTGAGCCCACCGAGCTGGTCGGAGCTCCCACGAAACCAATAAGCGACATTAGTTGACAGCCATTGCAGATGCCCAGCGAGAAGACATCCTGGCGACGCTTGAAGGCCTCGAATTGCGGCTTCAGGCGGGAACTGTGAAGAATGTTGGCTGCCCAGCCCTTGGCCGATCCCAAAGTGTCCGCGTAGCTGAATCCGCCCGGAAAGATGACACCTCGGTACTGTGACAGAGTGGTGGTACCTTTATAAAAAATGTTCGTTGATTAATATCAATTATTATTATAGCAATTGGCTTTATAAATGGCTTAATGTTGATGACACTCACCCTGCAGAAGATCCGACATAGTCACATCGTGCACTTCAAAGTTCGCTCGCAGCAGGCAGGACATCATCTCGCGCTCACTATTGACGCCCTCCTCCCGCAGGACGGCCACACGAATCGTAGTGGAAGAACGCTTGAGGGTGAGCTCAGCCTGCAGGTTGGCGGGGCCCTTATACTGGGGAGCCTTGCGAAACTCCAGGCTGTCGTACTCCGCCTGGGCGCAATCGGGGTTAGCCTGCAGCTTCTCTAGCTCGTAGCTGGTGCGCTCCCACTGCTGGTAGAGCAAGCGAAGGGGCTGATTCAGCAGCGCTGAGGCACCCTTTTTGATTATTACTCGGGCGTCGTCGAGACCGAATCCTTTTGTCACGCCCAGATAGTGGTTGGGCACTCCGGCTTCTTTGTAGATGGAGCGAACGCGGTCCAGATCTTTTGTACGCACCTCTACCACCCAGCCACACTCCTCTGCAAAGAGAAGCGCCAGCTCAGGGCGATTGAGTTTCACGGCAGCTCCATCGTAGTTCTTGAGCTGGGCCAAGGGCTCGGATAGGTCGACGTCGAGGCCACTCAGTCCGCCAATGGCCATCTCTACGAGGCATACGAGCAGTCCTCCATCGCTGATGTCGTGTCCGGCCAGCAGAAGGTCCTTTTCCAGCAGCGTTTGGGTAGTGACAAAAGCCTTGGCAAGAACATCGCTTTTCGCCAGACTGGGACACTCGTTGCCTTGCTGGGCATAGGCCTGTGCGAGAGCAGAGCCGCCCAGTCGGAATTTCTCCTCCAGATTTATCCAGAGCAGAGCGGTCTGGGTGCCCGAGCTGGGACCCTTCAGATCAGGAGTAACTTTTAGGCGCACATCCGGACACGGAGCATACGTGGAAATGACCAGGGTGCCCGGGGACTTGATTGTCTCGCCACCCACCTTGGCAGCCATGGAGAGGGAATCCTTGCCGCCATCTATGGCGATGTGCAGCTCCTCCATGATCTGGCAGAGTTCTTTGCAAGCGTCGAACATCTTGGCTCCCTCACCGGGCAGCTTCGCAGCCCACATCCAGTTCCCCGAGCACTTGACATCCGCCAGTTCGCTGATTTTCACAAAAACCAGGTTACTGAGTGCCTCGGCCACACACATCCTGGCCATGGCAGCGGGATCGAGGAGACCCTTCAGCGGCTGGGTGCCAATGGAGGAGGCTATACCGGCGGTGCTGAAGTGCGAGACGGTGGTCAGGGCAAAGTCGGCCAGTGGGGCTTGGAGCGGACCCACACACTGCTGCTGGGCAATCAGTCCGCCAACGCAGCGATCTACCTTGTTGGTGAGGAAGCGTTTGCTGCCAACGGCCACCAGACTAAGGACCCTCTTTAGAGCTTCATCCAGGCCCAAGTCGCTGGGCAGAACTAAGCTCTTTAGGGAAGTCGGCTCGCGGCTCAGCTCGTACTTCCGCTTCGGCATATCGCCCAACACGTACTTTAGTTCCAAGTCGAACGGAGGTGGCTTCGTAATGCTCATGGCGCTGGACAGAGCCTTCTCTACATCCTTGGGGGCAGCTTGCTCCAACAGTGTAACACGTCCATTACCCGTCACGACGCCCACAAAGCTGATGGGGCATCGTTCGCGCTGGCATATCTTCTCCAGCAAATCTCGATCTTCCGCCTTGCAGAGAATGGCGTTGTTTTCTTGATACTCGGCGCCCCACAGCTCCAAGGCCGTTATGGTAGGATCGCCCAGTTGGAACTCCTTGGAGAAGATAACAGCCCCTGCAAAGCCCGGCTCCACCAGTTCCTTCAGCACGTTACCGTTGCCGCCAGCTCCCTGGTCGTGGATGGCCAGAATAGGATTCTGGTCGCCCAGCTCCAGACAGGAGCGGACCACACGGTTCACCTTGTTTTCCATCTCAGCATCGCCTCGCTGCACTGCATTGAAGTCTAGCTCAGCGTCTCCGGATCCCTGCACCTCAACCGAACTGGCGGCGCCACCTCCCACGCCGATCCTGTACACCGGGCCGCCGATCTTGGCCAGCAGCTGACCGCGAACTGGGTTCAGTTTTTCTCGCATAGCGGCGGGCATAGTGCCAAGTCCGCCGCTGAACATGATTGGCTTTACGTACTCATCCCGCTGACAGGCATCCGCCACGCTGTTGAGGCCGTAGGATAGTGCGAAGCCGCAAATTACTGGTTCTCCGAACTTGTTGCCGTAGTCCGAGGCCCCGTTGCTGGCTTCGATAAGTATCTGGAGGGGAGGCGCAAACGTCGTTGGATACTTGTAGCTCGATGGCTCGTAGGGCTGTTCGTAACCTGCGTTGGATTATAAAATTAAAGTATTATTAGGTCACATGTTTATATTCTTAAGGAAAAACTCACCTGGAATGTGGAGAGCTCCCACACAATAGCCAGCAGTTCCAGCAATTGGTACACCTCCTCTGCCCACACCCTGGACATCGCGAAGACGTCCGCCCGTGCCCGTGGTGGCGCCGCTAAAGGGTGCCACCGCCGTAGGCATATTGTGGGTCTCCGCAGTAAAGATCAGGTCAGACTCCACATTTACGCGTCGCACTGGTCCCGGAGCCACCACGGAGGACGGAACTATGGTGTCGTGCTTGAATCCTATCATGGCACTACTGTTGTCACTGAACTTGATGGTATTGTTTGGGTTCGTGTGCGCCTGAGTGTCCATGATCATGCGAATCAGCGACTTGGGCTGCTCCTCTCCATCGATGACCATGCGTCCGCGGAAGAACCAGTGGCGAGAGTGCTCGCTGTTACTCTGGGCGCAGTCAAAGAGTTCCACAGTCGTGGGATTGCGACCCAGCTTATTGGCAAACAGATCAAGGTAAAAGTCCAGGTCGTAGTCGGTGAAGGCTAGGCCCAACTCCTGGTTTATCCGCACCAGCGCTGGCCGTTCCTCTTCCAAAACGGGCACAAAGTGCCAGTCAGTCAGTTGTGCCGGCAGCTGCTCGTTAAAGCTTGCCTTGGGGGTGTTCTTCGCCGTGTAAAGGCACTGGGTCATGCGATCTCCCAGCAGGGGGACGAACCTGGACGCCTCTCGAGCCACTGTCGAATCATCGTTGAAGGTCAGCAGGTAGCGCGTCGACGCCTCCATGCGGCGAACCTCCGTGTAGCCGAGATTGTGGAAGATGTTCACGCAGTTCGTGGAGAACGGGGTGGAAAAGTTAAAGCGCGGTCCGATCTCCAGAAGCAACTGCCTCTCGCCCTTCGCCTGGAGGGCGGGCTGCCTAGTCAGGCTCTGGCCACTGTTCATCGGTTGCTTAACCAGCCAGATAAGCAGCTCCTCCAGTGCCAGCGGGTGCTCAACCCCGGCTCCGGTGTGCTCCAGATGAAAGCAGCGCTCCATGCGAACGGAGACCAAGCCGCGGTCCTCTGCTTGGAGGCGACGCCATACACTCTGTTCCTCGGCCGCATCAAAGGCCTGCACATCGTAGTAGCGTAGGATGACCATGTCGTCGTTGGGCTGCAAGAAATAAAATATAGCTTGAGAATAATCCGTGCGTGCGCCTTGCTTGACGAGTCAAGAATGATCTTGGGCTGTGCAAATACACAGCCGTTGACAACCAGTGGGCCGCAGCCCACGTTGGGGGTTATCAACCACAGCCGCGGTTCAGGTTACAGCCGATCCGATCCGTTCCGAGGGAAAGAGATCGGATGCAGGCAGTCGTTGCACCGCCGTCACAACTTGTATTTGTTTTTATTATTGCCAGCCCCTGAATCTGAGCCGCTGATAAGCCGGCGACGTAAACATATTTTCCATCACAAACAGCAGTTCGCGGAGAGTTAATGAATGGGAAGCTGGGGGCATAACAGGCTGTAGAAGCCACAATTGGCGTTAACTAACCCGAATTGGAGCACAATAACAAATAGCGTCGCGCACGTGCGTTGGAGCTGAGAAACACGAGTGGCTTGGATTCGACTTCGGCGGCAGTGCTGGGCAATGTCGGAAGCCAATCCCTCACATTAACACCTAGTTGTCATGAGAGGCCTGGAAGAGAAATAAAATAAAATCAGTAAGTAACTATAGAAAGGCTTAAAAAAATACAACAATAATTTACTTAATTATAAGATAAAACACCAAAATATTCAAATTATTTAAACTTTATTTATTTATTTATTTAAAAATAACCTTTTAAATTTGATAACGTTGGTTTAAAAAGTTAATAAGAGACATAAAAGTCTGGGGACCCGATTTTACAGTTTATAAAGATCTAAAAAGTCTGGTTCCTATCTCAAAGCTTATAAAAAACTAAAATCTTAACTGAATTAGTACCCACCTTATATAACCATTTTATTTCTATGGCAGTTATAATCTATTTAAGATGGTCTAACATTTTATACTAGTGCTTTTTTCACATCAATTTTAACATTAAAATCTAAAGCAATTTATGGAGCAAACTATTTAAATCAGGGACCGTAA
>JAEIIH010035930.1:1444-21486 GCA_018904745.1 Drosophila orosa
TTATTTATTTTTGTCTGGCAGCTACCATTTCAGCCATCTTTGTTTATGTTTTGTACGAGCTACAGCTGTTCGATCAGCTGTCATGTGACGGGGGATGTGACGGTAGCTCTGTGGGAATCGGAGTTTCACATCTGTCGAAAATCCCAACTGTTTCACACAGATGTACTGAGTGGGAAGCCCGTATTAGCGTTGAAATGGAACGATAGGAAAAGGAACACGAGTGAGGGTTTTTATTTTTAAATTTCTTTCATTACTAAAGCACCAAATCGAACAACCTACATGTTAAGAATTAAATTTACTAATCGTTTATGTTGGGTTTGAGCAGATTCGAGCATCCCAAGTACCTTAAATATCCATTTGAAAAATCAAGTCTCCACCTATTTTGAGATGCACGGTAAGCCAGGTTTTAGAGCACTTATTCAAGTATAATCCCTGAAAGTTCAACTCTCCACTGAGAATATGTTCTGCATTCAAAAATGTTCGCGCTAACGTTAAATTAATTATTGCGACTTTCACAGAGGACGAGCCAACATGCACGGTATACCAAACGAAAAGGAAAATTATTCTTAAACATCGGGTTAAATTTCACTAAGATCCTGACCACTGTTTTTGAGAAAATCAAGTGTCTCTTTTTCCTGACCTGAGCAATACACACTGGCTTCATATCGATACTGCCTCACATGCCCTATCGAAAAGTCCCCCGCCAGGATTTTGAAGTCAAAATGAAAATTTAAACAATTGTATGGAATATGCATCCCAATATACGACATCGCTACTCTAAGCATTTTCATAAAAAAAAAACACTTTTTCATTTATTTACATTTATGTAAGTCCCAGTGAAAAAAACCGATCGCCAAACATGTACTCGGCAGCCCTGGCTGCCTAAAATTGATTTAATTTTACTTATAATTTATAGTAAGCGAAAGATACGAAAACAACTGCATCGCTTTTCTTAACATTTTAATCCATGTTTCATAAAAATTCGTTCAATCGTTTAGGAGAAAATTAATTTTTCCTATTTTTTTTATCATTATTTAAGAACAAGTGGCGGTTTTATTGAGCTTGCATCAACCTGCAAAGTATATCAAGTCAACGCGAAAGATCTTAATGAATTATGGTAAAAATGTCTAAACGTTTAGTCCATTAGTTGTTAAGAAAATTGGTTTTGAAATTCACAATTGTATTCTGTAGCCCTGGCTAAACGATATGCCGCATTTGTCGACGGTCTGGCACCTTCAAATTATCGAAGAAACCGCAATTCTTGAAAAATATTAAATAAGGTAGGCACTGTTCATTATTCCTTTTTTATATTTTAATTTATATACCTTATAACTATAGATGGGATATAATGTTTACATCATGAATGGCGGAGGATTCCGTGGCCGAGGCGGACCTCGCGGAGGTCCTCGGCGTGGCCGTGGCGGACGCGGAGGGCGTGGGCGTGGCGGATCCATCGGCCTTAATCGAAGGGAGCGGGTGGCCATTGCACACCGGGCTGCACGCAGTGCTCCGGCGGATCAGCAGCATCTCATAAGGCGGAGCATTATGGATGCACTCCGTCCTGCTGCCGTGCCGCAGACGCAACCACATCAGCATGTCGTGGTAAAGCAGGAGCAGCAACAGCAGCAGCAGCAGCATGTGGAGGAAACGCAGCAGGTGACCCAACAGGTCACCAACCTGCTGGAGACCGTGCAGACCCTCAACCCAGGACAACAGGATCTATTAAAGGCCTTACTCGAGTCCATAATGGGGCGAGCGCCGGAGCAGGAGCAGTTGCAGCCGGGGGGGGAGCAACTAGAGCAAGAGCAGCAGCAGCACCAAGAAAATCAAATAAATAAATAACAATCCAAAGCGAAAAGTTAGTCAGGCGTTTTTGGGTGATATTAGTTCATACAGATGCGAATTATTGTAGTTGCGCATTTTGTCTCACATGTGAGTTATGTACATACATATGTATGTACATATGTATTCTTCCTGTACTCCTTTTTTTACGCATCTTGCATCACGATCAGGGATCATACGCGTTTAGCAGAACTATCGATAGAAATCCATCACTGATCAGTGATAATGTTGTTCTGCTGAACGCAAATCATACATTTTAAAATTAAGAAAATAGACATAACAAAAGTTTAAAAAAATCAACAATTTAAAGAAAATTAAAGGGTTAATTTGAAAATTAAATTAACAGCAAAAGCAATTACTTTTATTATTATAATTAATTGATTTTCCATATATAAAATATAATTAAATATTTAAAAGAAAACAAACGAAGTATAAAAATACATATATTTATCGTATATAATAAACCGTTGATCACACGAATGTAATTATTGCTAGAAAATGGTGAGTATTAATATAAGCTATTTTTAAGGCTATAAGCTAGCAAATTTCATAAGCTTTTTCATTTTCAAATATGCCAGATATAGCCAGAAGTTAGCTTATCTGGCAACACTGGTTGGCACTACACGTCACATATGTATGTATGTATGTACATATAACTAACACTTTCTTTAGCATCGAGAAACTACTTGTTGACTTCCAGCACCGGACTACGACTACCCACGTCATCAAACCTAGAACATCGCGCTCATAACATAAACCTGCAGCGAAAATGCGCCAGCTGAAGGGTAAGGTCAAGGAGACACGGAAGCAGAAGCAGGAGCGCAAGCTGGACAACTTGGAGATTCAGGCCAAGATCCGCACCGTGGTGCTTCCTGCGTTTGGTGTGCTAGCGGCCTTTCTGGTGATGTTCGTCTACCTTAAGACGCGACCCGCGGTTCTCGCTTGATCGTAAATGATTGGAGTATTAGCCATAAGATGTAAATTAGGAGCCACATTTGTGGAGAGTGCAATGCAATTGTCGTTTACTGTGCACACATCTAGCTTTAATTGTAAAATAAATAAATTGTATTTCGTCCCTTAATAATTTGAACATTGTACATACATACATTCATATTTACATACTCATATGTATGTACATATTTTGTTGGCTAAAAGTATGTGGCAGTGCTGAATAACGTCGTTTCAGTGCCGCAATGTCCAACTATTCGAAAACTGAAACCAAACAGCTGAGCTAAATAAAATAAATATGCATTTAAGGTTCGCCACCAACCCCCGTATCCGTCCACAAGCAACGACAACCAGTTTTATTTTTGGATGTTTTATGCCTACACCGTCTATTTCGTGGCCTTTGTGTTTGTACCATTTTCGCCTACTCGTTCGTAGCCCGTATTAAGAGCGGTTAACTGCCAAATTTCGAGATAGATGTGCAAATAAGATCGACCAGCTTATCTGGCTAGATTTCCAGTCAGTTTACGCAGTTATCAAAACTTATCATCGGTTATCTAACCCTTGCGGAAAGAGCGGGAGAGAATCTCAGTGTGCCATCAGCTGTTGTCAGGCTATCTCTGTCTCACACGCTCCCGCGTCTCTTTTCTACATTTCACAACTTTCCCTCAGTAAAAAGTCTTACGCTGGCGGGTGGCGACAAAGGCACTTTCAACTACTCAACAATGCTCAAGTTTCTGGTAAGTTCATCGGCTGGATTGCTCTGGTCTCCACTGCGATCTCCAGTCGCCCAAAGGAAAGGAATTATGGTCAACATACACACATATGTATATACTATGTACATATGTATGTACATACATACGAAAGTATGTACATCCGCCTTCGCTGGCGTTTGACGGCTTTTTGCGGCGATGACGCTGCTGGCTGGTTGGCCAAACAATTTGTTTGCTAGGCCGTGTGACACTGAGTTCAGGGTTATATAAGACGCCCAGCCAGCCCCAACAGTTTGGAAACAAACAAATCAGCTGCTCATTGGAAATCACGTCGTGTCAGAGGTCAGATTTTCACAGTCATCTCCGAACACTAAGCTCACCAAATCAATAGTTTCTATTTAACGTTAACTGTAAGCCAGAATGAAACTCCTCGGACTTGGGGCAAACATTTTGAGACTCAGGGCTGCCGGGCAGAACCGCTCGGCCAACACCAGCTGCCCAGCGGAATTAAGGGAGCCGTGCTGCTGCCCAAGGAAACCATTTTGGTCATTCAGGCGCATACTGGGCTTTTCCACGGTCAGCCTAGGGTCCTCTGCTTCGCCCCCAAGCCCTAATTTCCTCTGAAATCCGTAGTTATCCGCTTTAATTTGTGCTTTTCTACTTTCTAGCTGACGTTTGGCGCCGGAGTGTACACGGGCATATACGTCTCGCAGAACTATGAGGTGAGCATAGTCTTGAAGCAGAGCGACGTGCTGAAGATCCGCACCTACATCTGTACTTACATCTCATTTCGTTATCGTCTCACACATGTAGGTGCCACGCGTAGACGACCCCCAAAAATTGATGGAGCGAGTCAATGAGAAATTGAAGGAGCTGGTGGACCAAAGCAAGAAAAAGTAATTCCCATTCGGTAGTTTCAAAATAAATCTTTCGAGCAACTTTTAGAAATGACGAATTATTAGGGGTTTCGATCAAGTTTCAGTTAAATGGGACTTTAGTCGAACTATTGTTTTCATATTCACGCAGGGTTTCATAAGTTTTAGCAGGACCATAAGACCGACTGAGAAATAATAACAACTCCCGATGTACATACATAACTCTCGAAGAAATTGGCGAATGACTTCCATAAAGGGAGACATTATTACTAAAAAAGTACGGTGGATATTACCTATTTGCTGTATATTTATAGCTGCTATATTAACTAGATTCAAGGAGGCATAGATTTATGAATATGAACCATGTAATTAATAGACGTACACTTTTCACAGATCGCTCCCCGAACAACTAGCAGACGACATTAAAAAGGAGGCCAAGAAGATACTGAAGGACTGACAAGTGCAATAATTGTAGACAGAGCGTTTAAATAAATGTATCTATAATCAAATAAAATTCAGTTATACCAGTAGAACTAAACGAAGGATATCCCTCCGCCGTAATATTCAAGGCGCGTCTGCGGCTGTACAAAGGCCAGCCAGTCGGAGGCGTGTGTGGGCAGCAGGCCCATGCTATGGCACTTGTAGAGGGCCAGAGCCACGTTCGCCAGGTTGCCGAGGAAGTAGACTATGCGCTGGCCCGTGCCCTGGGCGCCGTCGGCCATCTTCGAAGTCACCTGTGTGGTGAACATGGCCTTGATGGGGCGTATCAGCATCATGCCCACCATCATAATGGGAAAAATTGAAATCGAGTTGCCGGACATGTACATGATGAACAGGTTCATGGGTATCTGCGGGGAATCCAAAGGTTAGGTCTTCTCCTCAATGCTCAATGCCAGGTCAAACGCTGTACTCACGTTCTTCAGTGGTCCAAGGGCGAGGTCCCATGACTTCTTGATAACCAGACGCTGGTCACGCACCACCTCGCTCTGGTTAACTAAGGCAGAGGGATTGTATCCCAATGGCGAGGGCATGTCAGCGTTTTTGCTGCACCGAAAATAAGAGTACATATGTACATATGAGAGGGTGTCGGTTCTATCCAACTGCACGCTAGCCGTTACCTGACGTTGAAGTCCAGAGCCCACTTGAACTTCTTCGAATTTTGCTTTGCGGACATTCTGGAATGTAACTTTATTTAATATAAATGGATATTTAATCAAATAAAATTTTTCACGAAACGAGCATTAAATTGGCCGTGGCTCAGTGTGGTGAAACGTCGTTTTGTCAGTGTTGCACAATTTCGATAGGCCCAGTGTGGGTAAATGGCTACTCCATCGATAACATCGATAAATCCATAGCGGATTTTTCGAAAGTGCTTTGGAAAAAACGCCACTCAGACGACAGGTTTCATTTGGAATTTAATTTTTTTTATTTTGAATTACCTCTCAAGTAGTACTGTCCGTTTTTATATGGTTTTATATATATGCATAAATTTCTTTTTATTTTGCTTGGCCAAGCGACGTCACGAAACGAAAGTGTTAAAAATTAAAAGGGTTTGTTGTATTTTTAAAGAGCAATTACAATTACAGTTTTGTTTTTCTCATTAATATTACTTTTATATTTATAAAATTAAAAAGAAAGATATATTGATGAGGGGCGGGGGTTTGAAGGAGGGAGGGAGGAGAAAATAACTTAAAAAGACATATACTTTAGTTTTATCTTTCTTGCGATTGGTTGGGGGATTCTCTTTTACTCATTTTGCATTTAAACATCCAATAATTATGTATGAATTTAAATTAAATTATATAGCATTCTTTATATGTTGGTTGCAGAAGTTTTGCCTTTGCACGGTACACAATAAACAGTTCAGTATCTTGTTTGGAAATACGGACAGGAGGCGTCCTTTTAAGTTATGCGAAGATGCTGCTGCTCTTGTTGTTGTTGTTGTTGTTGTTGTTGGTGTTGGTGTTGCTGGTTTGCTGCTGTTGTAATCGTAGTAATTACTTAATGATGCCGTCTTTTAGATGTTCCTCAGCCACGGTCTCGGAATTGTTTGCTGTTGGTGTTTGCTGGTTGTTGCCACTTCACTTCCGGCTTCCTCGAAATCATATTGTTGTATTCAAATTGTTGTGGTTTCTATTGTGTATTTGTAGTGTAATTAATTAGCGATTGGCATTCTTTAACTGATTGGACAACCAGTCGAGCCCCTCGTAGAGCCCATCGCCGCTAGTTGCACACGTCGCCTGAATGTACCAGTTGCGGTTTCTGAGTGAGTGCAAGCCGAGCTTGTCGGTGATTTCGGCCGCGTTCATTGCTTGTGGCAGATCCTACAGGAAACATGGCAAAGGGGTGTTTTGTTTAAGAATTGGTTAATTGGCATTGGCAACCGACAAGGGCAAAGCAATGAAATTAAGACAAGTGCGGAGGAAGACAGTTGTCTTATCAACAGCACTACATATTTCACACGCATTCGTTGCGTCTACATTCGTGCCTACCTGTTTGTTAGCGAAGATCAGTAAGACTGCATCCCTCAACTCATCCTCCGCCAGCATACGCATCAACTCCTCTCTCGCCTCTCCAATACGTTCTCGGTCATTGCTGTCAACGACGAAGATAAGACCCTGCAAGAAGCCACAAGTAATCGTTATTCAAACTGTCCAATTGTCGCCTAGCGAAAGCTGGTTCTACGTTCGCAAGTCAGTCCCGTCTTGAAACAAAATAAACTTTGAATAATCACAATGTGAGTCATTACAAGTTGTTAACATCATTATGAATCGCCTGGGGTCTGTCAGCTACTGCGGCCACTTACTTGTGTATTCTGGAAGTAGTGCCTCCACAGGGGACGAATTTTGTCTTGGCCGCCCACATCCCACACTGTAAAGCTAATATTCTTGTATTCTACAGTCTCCACATTGAAACCTGCAGGGAAAAGACACACAGATATACATATGACACTCTGCTTCGAGATGGCGAAACATCGAAACGCTGCACCACAATCGCGTTCACTCACCAATGGTAGGTATCGTTGTAACAATTTCGCCTAATTTGAGTTTGTACAGAATTGTGGTTTTACCAGCGGCATCCAAACCGACCATCAATATTCTCATTTCCTTTTTGCCGAAGAGGCCTTTGAATAAGTTAGCAAATACATTTCCCATGGCGGCTGCTGTTGTCTTTCGGATGCTCAGGAGGAGATGGAAGTCGGATCTCGGATTTGCCTGCTTTGCTGCTGGACTGGGTGGCTGGAATTGTGTTTAACAAGTTCAAATCCGAGTTTCTGCACTACCGATTGCACTATGCACACTCCGGACTTGGGTGCTTCGACCAGGAGAATCTGAAAAGGACAAAACAAAGCAGATGGGTTACAGTCGCACGCCCAGTTCTACGTAAACCAGTGGAGTGACAACAATATCAAAGGTGTTTGTATTCCGATTTCTGTTTGGGATTGTGCAGATCTAGCGTCGCCTTTGCGATCCCCGATGTCGCGTCCGACTCTGACTCTGACGTGTTGGTAGTCATCACAGCTGAGTCACAGTGAAAACCGGAAAACATATGATAAAGCGATGGAGGCTAACGAAATATGGCTGTGTTTAATGCAATAGTACACACGCTCTCTTAAAAGGGATTTCACAAGCTAATCTCAAATAGAGCTGGTCGCACAAGTTGTTTATGTAATTAATTGCCAACTTATTAAGCGTAATGCGGGGAGGATGGATGTGTGCGAGGCTTCAGGCTGATAAGATATCGATTTATAGTACATAGCGGTGACGGCGATGTGCGTCCACCACTCCCCCGCGCTCCATTCAAGAAACGTGCGGCCGGGAAGCGATATGGGCAACAAGCAGGTGTAGGAACCCACTGATTTCAGCGGGGCGGGGCGGGGCGGGTGAATTTCAAATTCAGCAGTGAGTCAACGCTCAAATTTGCCAGTAGGTTCGAATTTGCAGCCCGCCTGCGTTTCGAGTTAATCGGAAAAGAAAGAGGATACCCCCGCCCCACTCCCGTTATAACTACGCCGCCGCCAGCAGAAGGCAAGGCAAAGGTGAAGCGTTGCCAACGAAACATAATGCGCAAATGAAGAGACAACAATAAAGGCATCACCAATTTCAACACACTGCATATTGGAGCGAAGCCTGCACTGGAGCGATGATAGTTTGGCTGGCAGCAGCCGAAAACTACACGTAGCTACTTTTATTTGCCAAGCTGCTGCGAGGGAAGCGGAGCAATCACACCAACACACAAACACCATCCGCACGCACACACCCACTGTCACAGCCGTCTAGAGTTGCCTACTACACCAAGATGGGGAGCCAAGGGGCGACTTAGGTGGCCTGCCTGTCGCAATAATTAGGGACAGAGCTCAAAACTGGTGGCAGGCTGTAGCCACACTTCGTGGCAAATGCTCTTGGCCCATATATTGCGCGTTTTAACTGACCCCGGACTCCGATCGGACAACTGCTATACGTGGTTTGCCTGTGTCTGTGTGAGTGACGTATGCTTTTTTTCTCCCTTCCAGGTTAGTGAAATGCAAGGGCGGCTGGGACCTTGTTTTGTCGAAATTAAGAAAAACTTGATTGATATTAATCGAAAGTCTACGAACGGGGGGTACGGTAGGATTTGTTCGACAACACTTTACTCTATTCACCGACTAATTGAGCTTTTTTTTCCAAATTTTTCTTTGATTAAATTTTCTCTGCTACCAAACACACCACACACCGAATTGCGAAGAGAAAGATAATGAAGAAAAGCCTATCGATAGAAGGTTCGTGCGATAGTCGATTAACACTCCCTTTTCGGGGTCTCATGTTTTTAAAATGGTGTTGAATTTTATAAGGCATACCATCAAATTTTTTTGCCAAAAGGGCACTGATGATGACAGAAACAGAGTATAAATTATGTTTTGATCTTTAAATGGAAAAAAACAATATGATGGCGATACATTTCGGACATTTTCAACACTGCAATTGACACTATTTCCCCTCGGTCACCATCGCAAGTGTGCGCGTCTTGTCGCACACCAATACAAGCACATAAACTTCGTCCACATTGCTGCGGAACAACTCTTAAAACCGAATTGTACATGCTCATTGATATTAGACCTTGATTTCTCTTGTAAACACATACGCACCAAGTACTTGAATCAAATGCACACGTATTTGAGCGGAAATTTTTTAAATTTCTGCTTGGAAATGTCGAAAATCACAGAGCAAAATAAAACTTGACCGAGAATACTATTGCCGTTAAGAAAACTGCAAACTCAACACCATAAACGTTGCCGATAGAGATGAGCGCAGGCACCGCTTGACCGGCCATGCGCTAGAGAGGGACGGCCGTAGTTTGCGGTGGTCTGGTGAATAAGATGTGAAATGCTGCCACGCATGCAGTGCTGCGATAATATCGGAAGCGAATATTGCTAGATTAAAAAAAATAAGTTGCTAGAAATGGTTAAAAATGAATAAAAAGACTAACGAAATTCATAGTATTAAAATGTTCCATAAACAAAACTAGGCTTGATCTCGTTTTTTTTTTCTATCCATTATTGTAATAAATTGATGATTAGGGTATTCTGTATACGACTGAATGACTGAAAATATTGGCAGCTGACAATAGTTGTTCCCATACAAACTGCTTATACAAAATTTTAATTTAGAATTGTTGATTGTTTACACTTTGACCATTGAAACATGTTCAGGTCAGCTGTTCAATAATTCAGTCGCCTGTCTTTCCCTGTCCGGCTGAAAATATTGGCTAAATATCGCGATACATCGCCAATATTTTCAATATCATTCTCTCGTATGGGGAACATTTTGTTTATGCGCTAGTAGCGGATATAATGAACTTTGGGAATAGGATTCCCTGGGAATCCAATGGATGAACTTGGTTGAAAAACTGATATCTGATATCTTTCTGAACCATTATTAGTCGTAATTTGTACAGTTAATTGATAAAGGTATAAAAAAAAAAACAAATGGTGCACAAACAAACAATAGTATATACAATAATATATCTTTATAATATAACTTTTAAGTTGCAAAGGGAAAAATATAAAAATTTCTACATAGATTTTTGACTATTAGCATTTAACAAACAAAATCGAATTTTTTCGAATTTAGCTACTAAATTGCTCAATCGGCAGCACTGCCAACATGCGTTACCCGAAGTCTCCGTTTCTAGGTAATCCTGCGCTGGAAGGAGAGATCCTGAAAATAAACGTAAGCACCCGCATAAATATTAAGCGCAACACTGCTTCTTAAAACAGTTTTGTCTAGTCTGCTGGCCTTGCTCCACTTCTTGAATGGCTGTGCCTGACGCCACGGGTCACCACGTACAGGGTAAACACGAGTCGCACCTGCGTCGAAGAATGCAGGCGAACGCTTGTGGAAAAACTGGCAGCTATCTACGGCCAAAAGGCTCCAAAAGTATATGCCCTAGGCAAGCTGACGGAAGTCTTATGCATAGACCCATTGGATGCCTCGGCGAGCATCGAAAATATCCCACCTGATCCAAGCCTTAGAGAGGTGATTGTGGACACCACCTGCGGAGCTGCTCTTCTCCGTGGAGCCCATATATACGCCCCCGGCGTGCTAGCAATGGAGTCAAACACCAAGCTCGATGAAATCGTCAACGTCTTCGCAGATTTGTCAGGAAAATGCAAGCGCGGGTCAACCTCGCGCTTTGACAGCTCCCAAAAGCTCTTCTTGGGGCAGGGCCGGACTCTGATGCAGCGGTACCAGCTCTTCAACAACAGTGACAAGCCCGCAACCGGCGTGGCTGTCGAGATGCAGTCGAATGTCAGTGGAGTACCCGCGCTAGGGGATCTGAGCAGTCCCGACATCTTGCTGCAGAACCTGCCCTCCATTGTATGCATCCATGTGCTGGCTCCGCAGCCTGGAGAACGCGTATTGGACATGTGCGCTGCACCCGGTAATAAAACGTCCCACATAGCCGAGATGATGAACGACCACGGCTCTGTGGTGGCCTTAGACAGCTCGGCGAGCCGTGTGCGTAGCATGAGGCCCAAGTTAAGCAGTTACCGAAGCATTTCGACACACGTGTTTGACTCCACAAAGGCAGTAGCCGTTGATCTTTCACCGACCCCCAGTGCACTCTCCGAGCCGCCATTTCCTAGGGCCAGCTTCGATCGCGTCTTGTTGGACGCCCCGTGCAGTGGCTTGGGCAATCGGCCCCAGCTGTCCAGCAACATTAAGCAGGCCAAGGTACTGCAGTCCTATTCTCATGTCCAGCGGCGCTTGTTCGCACAGGCGGTTGAGCTCCTGCGTCCAGACGGCATTCTCGTTTACAGCACTTGCACCGTCACGGAGGCAGAGTGCGAGTGCATAGTGGCCTGGGCACTGAACAAATTCCCGGAGCTAAGATTGCTGGATGCCACACCACGCTGGGGCGGCTTTGGACTCTCACTTCCCGATCTGGACGTGTCCCAGTCGCGGTTACTGCAACGCTTCGGACCCGGACTCCTTGAAGGAGATGGTTTCGAAACCGTGGGCTTTTTCATTGCCAAGTTCCAGAAAGTTGGATGACGAGTTGATAACTGAATTCATTCATTTTATTCGAATCATTATAGCTTCCTACTTAAGCAGCTCCGGTGATGGGGCTTCTCGAGTTTGATTTGTAATAAATGTCTATGCTTCGTGTAAGATCTACGCGTACATATATGTATGTGAATGAAACATCGGTATGATTCAAGGAAATACTTAAAGGCTCTTGCAAAATAAGTCCCAGGCGGACAATTTAATGAGCAGTCAATCTATCTGCACTCAGCGTTCAATCGTTTATATATTCTATTTTTGTTACCTTAATTTACTGAGTATCGCGTTTGAACGATTCGCTTTCTTTAAGTTGTTGTTAAGAGAGCGAAAAAAAAATGAAATTTGGGTGGAAGTTTCGATGAGAACAAAAGTTAAGAGTAACAAAGTGTTTATGCACAAAAAACAAGCTCTCATTTTTCAGATCCGCTCGTGAGTTATGAGCACGTTCTGCACAGAATTTATTATATGTATTCACATTTTGCAACTGTGAATGGAAAAATTGAAATTAGCAAACTGGCAAACACGATTTGGAGGATTGAACATACAAATGTTTGTTAGTTTTCTAGATTAAAAGTACTTAAATAAATTACAATTAATGTCTATTTGAAACTTTAGTTACATCCATGTTGGTTTTTCTTTCCTTAATCGTTAATTGGAAAATGCAAGCCCGCACAGCTCCTACACATTGAACTATTGACGTTTTTACTTGAATTTATTAGATTTCCTTAAAATAATAATGAATTGTGTTGTTATGGTATTTGTTTATGCGAATATGCAGCCGAGTTCAAAGCAGGAGAACCTTCCCCATGATTGACGTGCGTTTAGGGGTTTATGTACTCCCATCATTTATTTAGCCCGACTAGCCAACACAATTACTTGTTTGGCGAAGGGCAGCTCTGTAATCTCCCAGATACACAACCACCAGAACGATCCGGATTGCATGTGACTTAGGCTAAGCTAAACTGAAGGTGGGACCATCGACCCAACGACAGCCCAGTGTCTTCAATATTATCCACTTAAAGTATAGTAATCGCCTAGAGCTATTTATATATTAACATATCTTTACGTCGGGATGTTGAGAGTCTTGAACTGCTCCTCGTGCATCTCAGTCATCATGAAAGTGCCGTCTTGTAGCAGCAAAACGACGCGACGAGTGCCCCCTGAAAATAGTATAGAAATGTATTGTTATAGACAATACTGTGTTATCACGCATTTTATCATCTCAACTCACCGGGGGAGGGGAGGTCCGCCTGGACCACTTCGGCCGGTATCTGGGCTTCTGTGCCATCGCTGTCGGAGGTTGTTATATGAATCTGGGCCGTTGCCGGAGTTCCTGTGCCACCTGCAGAGGCCTCCGCATGCTGGAGCGCTGCCGCCTGGTGCTGCGCCAGCTCCTCCTCTGTCATAGACACAAGAATTTGCTCATCTGCCGCCGTTCCTGCCGCGCCGTGCCCTTCAACCTGTTCGCCGGACTGCACGGCCTCAGCCACCGCATGATCTAACGAGAGGACGTCCTGGTCGTCGCCCTCAGCGGCAGCAACATAAGCAAACTGTTGCTCGCCATCCGGACCCTGGGTCACCAGTATGGTCTGGCCCTCCGCATTTTTCCCGGCCACTTGGTACACGGTACCGTCCTCGCCCCGTACGAGCAAAGCCGAGCCATCTTCATTGGTAAGAACTGATTGGTCTCCCAATAGCGCCTGAGCCGCGGCCTCCAACTGCTCACGCTGTTGCTCTTGCTGCTGTTCCTGCTCCATTTGAAGCTGGGTCTCCTCTTGGCCAATTAGCTTGCCGGTAATCGGGCACAGTTGGGCCTGGTGCTGATGCACTTCCTCCTCTATCTCCATTTGAAGTGGTGTCGGCTGGACGCTAGCTTTGGGAGCTATCCTTTGACGGCCTGCGGCCACTTTCTGTATTTGCACCTGAGAGGCCTGCTGCTGCTGCTGCTGCTGCTGCTGCGCCTGCACTTGCCGCTGCTGTCGGACCTGGGAAGCACGCTGTGCTATCATCTCCTCCCGAGTGACCACTTTTCGCGTGACCTTCAGATCCCCCGACTTGGAAAGCTGAAGGATCTTTTGTTCGGGAGTCACCGCCTTGCCGCCCTGCTGCGTTGCCGTCTGCAGCTGTTGCCGTTGCTGAGGCGTTCCAGCACGCGCTAGGATACGGCCACCCGGGTGAGCCCGGGCCGGTGTCAGCTGCTGGTTTTGCCGCACCTGTGGGGCGCCGCCCCCGACAGGCCGGCGCTGGATCGCCGTCGACGCGGGGCCCTGGCCAGGGGCTCGCAGCACCTGCTGACGCTGACCCACTGTAATGGGAGAATTTGTTGGCCGGGCAACAGGTAGGCGCTTGGCAACACCACCGCTCACAGGCAAGGAGCTGACCTTCTGAGGCAACGTTGGGGCTGCTGGCGAAGGAGTGGGCGGCGTCTCCGCGTTGTCCACCCGGAAAACTCCTCTCGTGTTGCTGGCCACCTCAGAACGCGAAAGATAACGTACTGGACACTCGGTTTTCTCTTTTTTCTGGAACGGGGGACGAGGATCGTTAGTAAATTGCTGCTTCTCAGGAACATCATTGCCACTATTTACCAGTTGAAGGGTGTTGGGCATCTCGGGCTTGCGAAACATTCCAGAGCTGGTGCTGTCCTCTGTGTAGATAATCTCACCCATCTTTTGCTCAGTGACGGCCGCGTTGACGATGGTTGAGTTGCCATTGATTTTAGTTTGCTGCTTTTCCGTGGGCTGAACTCTTGGCTTGTTCAACTGCACGGAGCTTCCTCCGTTTTTTAAACGCTTGACGGTGTGCGAGGGTAAGTCCTCCTCGAGGTCCTCAAGTTCCATCGAGTCGTTCAACCCACTTCCCTCCAAGCTGGAGTCTGTATGGTCGAGCTTACGCTTGCCTCCGCTCGGCCCAGTTGCCGGTGGCCACTCCTGTTCATTAGCGGATTCGTCGTCGTTTGCCGAGGATGGTGAACTGGAACCATCCCCACCACCGGTTTCACTGACCCACTGTTTGAACGAGTCCATGGCCTTGGTTTTAGAAGTGCGCGAGGGACGCGAAGTAGGCGATATCTGGGTGGGAGCAGGGACTGGGCTGAGCGGGGCAGCAGCATCCGATTTTGAGGATGTACCAGGGGTTTGGGAGCGTTTCAAGGCATCGAGACCCTTCTCTCTTGTAAGTTTCTGGCGCGCCAACTGCTTTTCGAACATCTGCAGGAAGTAAGGAACTCGCTCAAGATTGGCCATTACCTCCCAGGTATTCTCGTGGTGCGAGCGATCCACCCACTTCACCAAATACTCGTGGGTCTTGCGACGGGGATTGAACCGCTTAGCAACAATCTTCTCCACAGCTTCTTCTGTTCGCTGCTCAGTCTTGGAATCGATGCGAATGGCTATCCGGTTATTGGGCTTAACTGCGCCGCCGGAAGGCCCTGATGGAAGCGTTGGCGTTGGCGTTCCCGGCTTCGACTTGGGTCGTTCGTTTTCCGTATCCTTTAGCTGGTTAGCCAACGTTGGAAGTTTGCCGGCAGGCGACTCTGGAGATGTACACAAGATTAATGGTTAATTACATTTTTTCAAGGGGTATTACTCCATTGCTTTCCGTCATTACTTTTGGCGGGGGAGACGCTGGTGTTTTTGTTGCTGTTGGAGGTGTTGTTGTTGTTGGGATTAACGACAGTCTTGGTAATGCGCACCGGCATATCCTGCAGCTGTCCGTGAGCAATTTTGCCAAAGGACTGAATTGTCTTTCCGGCCACGATCCACGGCTCGCGAACGCTCTCCTCCAGCTTCACCCAGTGCTGGTACAGGGCCCAGGAGTTTCCGGCATTGGCATCCTTCCGTAGGTGCTGTTGCGTGGCCTTCCACAGCGTGAAGGCCCAGATGGTCGGCTTGGTGTCAATCGACTCCTTCATGTTGGCGTTCTCCTTCTCGCAAGCGTCTTCCTTGTGCGCCTGAAACTCCTCAACAAAGTTGTAGGCTCTCAGACAGCGTCCACACACAAGGACGTCCATGTTGGCCAGGTCTTCCTGTGCAGCTGAAGGGCAACAAAATGAATACTACGTTTACTCCTGCATTTTCGCCACACTCACCTCTGATGATGTTTGCGTGTTTGCCAATCTCCGTCGGTGCAATCTCCTGTGCCAACATTATATACGACACCAGCGCCTAATCCTCTGTGGATTTAATTTAGATATTTGAGATGAGCGTTTCTGCTTTGCCTGTTTGTCCCTTGCTTTCCATTTCAAAATAGTCTACAGGCCCAGAAAAAAGTACAGTGCCGTGGTGTGTTTGCAATAACTTGAACCTAGTGGCAGCTCGCTGTCTGCGGTGTGTGCCCAGCGTGGTGAATTCCCCACACATCTGCAACGGGCAAATGCAGCGGCAAAAAAATCACAAAATAACGCAATTAAAAACAAAACTAATTGCAAGGCGTCTTAAGACGTGAATTAGATCATTAAGCAAACATTTATTAAAATAACCGATTTTCTTGCAACTTTTAATTTAATTATTTATATACAACAGTATCCCCAATTTTACCAATACAAATAGTACTCGGTAACTCGTCGCGAATAAGCTTTTTAATAGGTCTACACAATTATAATGCTTTTAAATTATTAACTATTTCTGCCAATTACTGTTGCCCGCTAAAACCTGTGGTATATAGGCACCACAAAAGCCAGTCCTCTTTCACACGCAAAGAACAAAAAATTAACTAAATAACACTGCCTTAAACGCACCCTTCATAAACAAGTTCTCTTATGAAAATTAAATTATTATTGTTTCCAAGTAATTCTTTTAAATTAACTGTTTTTTCGATTCTTCAACACGCGCAGCGGTGCCGCTATTGCTCACAATTGTACGCGCGAACTCTGAATGCCAAAAGCGAATTCGTATGACAGCACAAAACTCGGGCCAGTGATGATTTGGTTCCGGCTAGTCCTACATTTGTGTGCGCTCTCTACAATATGGGCTTAATATACATAACACACATTTTTTGATTTTGATTTTGATTGACACACATTAGGGCCTTTCTACCGGAAAGTATTTTTTCCGATTGCTGGCTTGCAACTTTCACCTAAACACTTTGTTTGTAGATACTTATTTTTATGTAAATCGAGAATTTATATGTAATTATTTAACTTAAATGCCCGGGCTGGGAGTGTAGCGCCGTATTTCGTTCGCCCGCGTGGCGGTGCACTTTGTAAGCCAATCACAAACCGTGGTGAGAATGACCAGCGATATGGTAACTTTGCGCGCTCTGCAGTATCACAAAATATTAAAACAAAAACTTGTAAAATTAAAGATATTAGTACTGTAAAAACATAGGCACAGCATATGTGTAAATATTTATTTATACGCAAAGTTTAACAAAAATTTCCTTATTTCAGACATTGGGCCTTTTATTTTCCTGGCAACCTTGTCCATATAATATTTTTTGCCTTAGTGTGTACACACTTTTAGAGTTTACCGGTGCATTTTCATAGAAAATTGTTTAGCAACCAAAAATAAGCACTTCACGTATCAGATCCGCAGAATGGCCGAAGATGAGCATGAAGATCAGAAGGAGTACCGCTGGGAAACGGGATACGAAAAGACATGGTGAGCGTAGGCTACTACTTGTGGTGCGACGTCGTCTCAATTCAATTTTGGAAACTTTAGGGAAGCCATCAAGGATGATGAGGACGGGCTGCTGGATGGAGCCATCGCGGAGATCATCCAGAAGGCCAAGCGCCAACGGCTGGCGCAAAAGGCGAAGCAAAACCGCCTGGGCATGATGCGCCACCTGTTTATAGTGCTGGACTGCTCCGAATCCATGAGCGTGCCAGATTTGAAGCCCACGCGATTGCGCTGTACCGTCAAGCTGCTGGAGGTGTTCATTGAAGAGTTCTTCGACCAGAACCCTATCAGTCAGCTGGGCATTATCGCGCTCAAGGCGAAGCGGGCCGAAAAGGTGACAGACCTCACCGGCACCTCGCGTGTGCACCTTAAGGCGTTGGAGAGGTTGGTGGACTAAGATGGAAATTCATACTGGAGAACTTAAGAGACGCTTTATTTCAGCTTGGCGAACGTCTCCCTGACCAGCGAACCATCACTGCAGAATGGCTTGGATCTGGCGTTAAAAACGCTCAAGGTCGTCCCGCCACACGCGTCGCGAGAGATCGTCGTCATCATTGGCTCCCTGACTAGCTGCGATCCCGTGGATATCAATCTCACCATCGACGAGCTGAAAAAGGAGGGCATACGTTGTTCTGTCATCTCGTTGTCGGCCGAGATCCGCGTTGCCCGCTACCTTACACAGCAGACGATGGGCACATTCGGAGCTGTGCTGGATGATGCACACTTCAGAGATCAGCTGATGTCACAGGTGGACCCCCCACCCGCAGCAAAAACGCAGCACAACTCGCTCATAAGGATGGGCTTCCCGCACACCAAGAGCGAAGTGGAGGGCAAGGACGCCCCACTGTCCATGTGCATGTGCCACATAGAGAACCTGGAAGAGCCCAGCGAACTTTGCACCACGGGCCACCACTGCCCGCAGTGCAACAGCAAGTACTGCGAACTGCCGGTGGAGTGCCAGTCCTGTGGACTGACTCTAGTCTCAGCGCCGCACCTCGCCCGATCCTACCACCATTTGTTCCCAGTGCCCAACTTTGAGGAGCTGCCATTCGAGTCAATGCCGGCGTCGGCGGGTTCTTCCGAACACGACCGGGACGGCGGGATCAGAGACTGCTACGCGTGTGCCAAGGCTCTCGGACCTGTGGTCGACAAAATCGTCTACAAGTGCAGTTTTTGCAAGCAGTTCTTCTGCACCGATTGCGACATCTTTATCCATGAGACCCTTCACGCCTGCGTCGGCTGCAATACAATTCCGGGTGTAGACGGCCTGGTCTACCAGCAGAGCACCAAATCCGGAGAGGACGATGCGCATCCGGGTAGCTCCAAGCAGCGCGGCCAATTCGTCATTTAGCTGCACTGTACACTGCACACTGTACACTGTACACTGACTAGCTGTGGATACATAAATATTAAAAACACCGAATTACGCTTAGAAACCGATTCAGTTCAATTCATTCCGGTGCTTGTGAGTTGTATCAATTTAGATACGGTGCTGTGCTTAATAATTGCGAAGGTGAGCGGAGTATTGTTACAATAGTGGTTGTGGCTGATGTTTGATTGTCTTGCTCGCTTACGAACTGCGCATTCATTCATTGGGTTCTCAGTACCTCGCCAGCGCCTATCGATGCCAGCTTGGTGGTCTTATGTCTAAAGCCCACTTGAGTTCATAGTTAGCGCTTGCCGCAGTCGGTCGGTGTTTTTTTTAGTTCCGACTCGATCCTAAAGATCTCGAGTTCTCTTTTCCACGTCGCCGGACTTGTTGGTGTGCAAAATTCAAAAAAGAGCGAGCCAACAGCAAGAGATCACTTCAGTTCGTTTTGGAGCAGGCTAGAGCAGGTACTCCATAAAGACTACGGATCGAAATGACACTGCTTTAAACTAGTATTGAACTAGTTTGAGCCCAGCTAAACTGCCCTTGATATTAATGAGTTTATGGGATGTTAACAATTTAATTGCAGAGTTTTGAGGGCCAATAAATCACGGCATGCATTGGTATTAAACAAACATTTGCCTGTATTTGATTTGAGAATCTTACATGATACTTCATTTCCGTTAGAAAATTTAACTTGTTCTGGCAACAAAAATACTTTCATTTTAATTTTTTAATTTTTAACCTTATAAAGAAATGGGAAAAAACTTTAACAGCATATCGTTTAAAGTTAGTGTGACGTTTTTCATTTATTTTTCCTGAGAAAACTGCTAAATCTATCATTTTTAGCATTAGTATTTACTAATATTTATATTATGATAACTTTGAGGGTACTTAAAAGTTATTTATTTACAAAAATAACAGGTATTGAAGCTGCTACAGCAGATCTGCCAGAACCCCTCCTCAAAGTAATGTGTTTTTCGAGGACCCATGTATATCTGAAGTTAATCACGAGAAATAAATAAAAAACAAAATAGATTTTGTAATATATATATTTGTTTTTCAGAATTTAAAAAGATTGCATTCATTTTCAGAACAAATAGTTCAGATTCCTGTTTTAACTACTACAAGGCTAAAGT
>JAEIIH010035931.1:0-11014 GCA_018904745.1 Drosophila orosa
TAACCTAGTTTCTTGATTCGAAATATTATAAAAAGGTTCCTGAAACCGGTTAGCTTTTATTTTGATTTCTATTCTAGTTGCTTCATTCGAAATATTAAAAAAAAGGTTCCTTTTAGGTTTTTCTTTTTAATTTCTATTCTTGTTTCTTGATATTAAGTTTCTTAAAAAAGATCCTAAAACCGGTTAGGTTTTATTGTAATATCTATTCTAGTTTCTTAGCTCGAAATGCCCTAAAAAGGGTATTTTCACCGTTTAGGTTTTATTTTATTATAGTTTCTATGCAGTTTATGCAGTTTTCACTCTGATCTTTCAAGAGAACACAAAATATATAATTTTATCAACACAAAAGGCACTATTGCACTGCACCTGCTTCCACCCAGTGACACACCTATTATTATTTCAGCTCTGCGCTGTTGATATTTATAATTTTATTTAGCACTTGCTGGCAATTAGTTACGTAAAATGCATCTGCCACAATATTTGCAAAATAAACTGCAGTTTGCTTCCGTATTTCGATCTCACAGCGTCACAGTTTTCGCATTTAAATGCTTTTTTTTTTTACAAATTTAGAGAGAGAGCGAACGAGAGGCAGTTGAGTGGGCGGTAGAGCGAGGAAGGAAGAGGTACCGTAAGCTCACGTGTTCGTTTTAGTACAAAACAACAAAAAATAATCAATATATTCAGACTAGACGGCGGCGACGCTGGCAGAGCGTCGGCGTCGAGGACAAGCCCCTCGAAAGCTGCATTCCGATTGGTCCAACACGCCGCCCCATGACGACACAAAGGCAAAAACACAACAGGGCAACTTAATACGAAGCCCAGCCAACAAAACTTAATCACTGCCACTAACTGCAAGCTCTAATGAACAAATCATGAATCATTGAACAAAGCAAAATTAACACATTTTCTGGTAAACACGTAAAACCTAATTGAGTAATGCTGGGCCAGAGAAAGCACGTGCGAAACTTTCGGACAGAAACTCACCCACATTTCCACCGGCCGCACTTAATTAAAAGTCGAGCTGGTTGCGGTTTTATAGCACTAGATAAACGACAGCATGCCGGCACTTTTTATTAGCGGGCTTAGCAACATTTTATTTGTGGTTTTTGTGTTTTTTTTTTTGTTGTTTTAACAAATTCCCGGGGACGAGCCTCTTTTTTCACAAATTCAACAAAAGCACTAAAAAATGGCAACTGCCTGGGGGGGGTGGCCAGATCGGCGGCAGAAATCGATAAAGAGTTATCGATATATTTGTGGTTCAGCAGTAAATTTGAATTTAAATTTGCAGTTAAATAAAGTTTTAGTTTTAAAAAGGTTAAACGTTAAGTTAAGTTTCCATGGTTGAAAGTTTTTATGAAAATAATGTTTAAGATTTGTAGAAATGAAAACAGTGCAAGCTTTCTGGTTATAAGCATTTGTATGCTTGATAATTAATTTTTTTCAAGTCGTTCAATCAATCTTTCTTATCAAATGATTCATGCTTTCTGTATTTATATTCCCAGTACCGAGCTAACGCTGACGAAAGGGTTTCGTATTTAAGATTATGAAGAAATTGAACTTTATCTGGAATTCTAATTTCCTGTTAAGGGGCTAAGCCTTTCAGTCGTCAAGCTCATTTATAATAGTTTGCTTTTTAACTCAGTGTTGGTCGGCAGCAGCTCGTTTTTATGGGGATTTATCAAGTGGCAATTCATCAAACAAAAGCAAAGATAAAGCATTTGGCGTAAGAAAAGCGAGCAAAGCAGTATTCAAATTTGAAGTTCAAGTTCCTTTGCCGATTTCCTATCAGCATTTGGCTTTCGATGTTCGACAAGCTGGCGAAATACTTTAGGTTCTAACAATCATAAGGTTTTGAAGTTTAACGTGCTTTTTATTGTTACACTGGAGCCGACTCCCCATTCGACCCAGTTCGGCCCATTTCGACTATGGCCACTATCAATCGCTGCGCGATAAGTGGTGACTATCAGTGGGCAGATTAAGGCTAGTTATCAGCGCCTTCGGGGGGGACTCCAAACGACAATCCCCGCGTAGTCGTCATGGGCAGTCGAGCAGCAGCGGACCTGGTTGCAGACCCGAGTCCAAAGCAGGGCAACCGGACCCTGCAGGAGGTGATTGCGCAGCATGTGCCGGTGTACGAGTGGTCCTGGACGGAGACGCTGTTCCAGAGCTGGGAGACGATGCTGCTGATCCTGGCCACCTTCTGGTGCATCTTTCTGGCGCGATTGGTGACCGACAAGCTGGGACTCCATGGCTCACCCAATCGCTGCTATGCCATCGAGTTTGCCCTGATCATCCTGCCCTGCCTGCTCCTGGTAACGGTGGCCGTGGACTATAGTCACTATGTGGTATTAGTGATGTTGCTGGCCACCGTGTGGTTCCTGCAGAGGAGCAGGTTTTTGGAGCGAGCCCGTAATCGCCAGCTGTTCGATTTGTGCGGAAATCGTCCCATTGCCCTGTCCGTGCTCCGTGCCGTCACGCATCTGCTCACCGCCGTCTGTATCCTGGCCGTGGACTTTGAGAGCTTCCACAGACCCTACCGGAAGAGCCGGCAGTTCGGAGCCAGGCTCATGGACGTTGGCATCGGGCTCTTCGTCTTCACCATGGGCAGTGTCTCGCGGAGAACGCGAAATTTGTCGGATTTGCGGAGGAGCGTGGTGTACTCCGCCCTGCCCATGATCCTGCTGGGACTGGCGCGCACGGTGGCCATCCTGGTGGTGGGCTATGGCCAGGATGAGCACGAGTATGGCCAGCATTTGAATGCCTTTTTCACGCTGGGCTTCACCAAGTTGTTGGGCGCATTGGTCAGCATTTTGGCTCGAAGGGATGTGCATCTGCTGCCGCTGGGATTCGGTGAGTTGCCATTGCACCTTGTGAGTTCCCAGCTAATTGAATTCTTCTTGCAGGTCTCCTGCTGCTCCACCAGTTTGGCCTCAGTCTCCTGGGCATCTCTGACTATGTGATGGACAGCGAAGTGCCCCGCTCGAATTTATTCAATGCGAATCGCGAAGGACTCGTCTCCTTGCCAGGGTTCGTGTCCTTGTACCTGTTCTCCATCTATGTGAACCGTTGGATGGTGGCCATCAGCCAGATGACCTACTCCGAGATGTTGAAGAAGCTCCAGCGACTCTTCCTCATCGTCCTGATCCTTTGGAGCTTGTTTGGACTGAGCGCCTACGGCATTGGCATCTCCAGGGTGACCTGCAACTTCGGCTATGTGATGTGGATATTGGCCATTGGTGCCAGCACCTTGCTGGTCAGTTTCGGGGCCATTGATTTTGTGATCAACAGCGTGATGCCCTGCGATCCCAGTGGATCAGATCCGGCGGATGAGCAGGAAAAGGGTCTGCTGACCGATGAAACGACAGCCAAGGAAAGGACCAAGCCCATTGTACCCTTCACCATCAGTCAGGCGCTGAACCAAAATGGATTGACCTTCTTTTTGGTCGCCAATCTAGTGACCGGCGGAGTGAACATGTTTCTGAAGCCGGAGAAACGCTCCAACCCGGAATCGGTGGTCATCCTGCTCGTCTATATGTTCCTGGCCACCAAAGTGGTCCACGAGTTGCTGAAAAGGGGAATTCGATTGGCCTAAGAAGGGTCTCGCTGCTCCAGTGTCCTGTGATTTTTCCTGAATTTATTTTCAATATTGTACTTTTTCTATCTTTAGTGTAACCTTGCTGATAAGCCTGTTATTTGATTTTCCCATTAAATGTAAACAATATAATCTTGACTTTGGCCTAATCGATTATGTGTCATGTTTTTGGCCGGTAATATAATTAATGTGGACCTTACCTAGTGCTTAACTGACTTCTTGACACAAACCCTTGTTAAACGTTGATTTTGAACGTTTCTTATCGCGTTCTGGTTGACAGTAATTGAGGATTTTAATTTAAAAGGGGTAGAAACCTATATGTTTTTGTAATTTGATTAGATTTTAGGGATAAAGAAGGTTCTTTAGTTTAAGAACTTAATTAAAATGACACTCTTTCGTTATCGGAATTTCAAAAGATCCGCCAGATCGATGACAAACAGGTGCTTCGATAGCCCAAAGGTGGCCAACAGGTAGCTGAGCTCTCTAATATTTACCACCAATTAAACCGGAAAACTGGCTTCTGAAAATGCAGGCAGAACCCGCTTGGCCAGCTGGGCAGTGCGTGGCCATAATAAATCGTATTACCATGGAAACCATTTAGTTTTGTTGCCACAGCAAATGCAGAAAACTTAGTTAAAAGAACCTAAAATCAAGTTAAATTTGCACTTTAAAGATGTTTGTTTATCTCAGCAAGAAGGTGAGTGTTGCCTTGTATCTTAAACTCGTTTACATCAGGGGAGATTTGTGTATCTACAGATAGCGATACCCAACAATGTCAAGCTCAACTGCATCGCCTGGAACAAGGAGGAGGGCTACATTGCGGTGGCCGGTACCGATGGATTGCTCAAAGTCCTGAAATTAGATCAGGGTAAGTAAATAAACTTAATTACATATAATCTTCAGAGGAAGAGGTACTTCAACAGCTACCTTTTCGGGTAAAAACTCTATCTTTACCTTGTTTATAACCATCAAATCAGTAAATGACAATCAAATTGGTATATTTTCATTATCTTTTTGATTATTTGATGGTCATAATAAATCACCAGTCCCAGTAACACCTTAGACCTATCTTCATTTATTTCCAGCTGCCTCCAATGGCCAGAGTAAAGGTGGCCTGGCCGCCGTCTCCAATCTGTCCATGAACCAAACCTTGGATGGCCACAAGGAGTCGGTGAAGGTGGTCACCTGGAATGATACCCAGCAGAAGCTGACCTCCTCGGACACGGATGGCGTGATCATGGTGTGGATGCTGTACAAGGGATCCTGGTATGAGGAGATGACCAACGACAGGAAAAAGTCCACAGTGGCCAGCATGAGCTGGACCTCGGATGGCTCCCGCATCTGTATTGTGTACGAGGATGGAGCCATCATAGTGGGCTCTGTGGATGGCAACCGCATCTTTGGCAAGGAGCTCAAGGGCACCCATCTGACGGGTGTGCAGTGGAGTCCAGACAATAGGCTCATTCTGTTCGCCTTGGCCAATGGGGAGTGTCATCTGTACGATAACCAGGGAAACTTTGCGGTGTGTGTGAAAAGGGTACTCTCTTCTTTGTTCTTTTTTTAATACTGTTTCACCCGCAGATGAAGCTGCACATTCAGTGCGTGAGCATCAGTGGCTCCTCTTCCAGGGGACATCGGATTGCCAGCATCTGTTGGTTCAGCGGCAGAGTCTCCCAGAGCCGCAAGCGACCCGTTTTGGCCATTTGCTATGAGAACGGAAGGGTGCAGATCATGAGGAATGAGAATGATGATGGTGAGTTTTGAATGTTGCTAGCTCTTTTATTAGTTCCTTCTCCCTGCAGCTCCTGCCATCTTCGACACGGGAATGCGCAATGTGGACGCCAAGTGGAATCATGATGGCACTGTCTTGGCTATTTGTGGCACCACCATAGACACCATGACACCTCCTTCGCAGCGTGACTCCAACCAGGTGTGCTTCTACTCGCCGCTGGGCAAGATCATGCGCACCCTGAGGGTTCCTGGCACCGACATCACCTCGCTCAGCTGGGAGGGAAAGTCATTGCGTATCGCTATGGCCGTGGACTCGTTCATCTACTTTGCCAACATCCGTCCGGATTACATTTGGTGCTACTTTGAGAAGACCGTGGTGTTCCTGAACAGTGGTAGTGCCTCCCGGGACTCGCCCATGTGCGTGATCACCTTCTGGAACACGGTCTCCAATCAGAGTTTCCTCAAGGAGGTGGAGCCCACGCTGTGCTTGGCCTCCAGCAGTGAGCACTGTGTCCTGGGCGTGGAGTGTGTGAGCAGCAACATCAAGGAGATTGCCCTGAGCACGCTGGAGAATCGGAGTAATCCGGCGGATGATAGGGTCTATCAGTTGCTGCTCTGCAACTCCATTGGAACCACTGTGGATTGTGAGTAGGAGTCAGGTTAATCTTGGAAAGAGTCTCATTGTTAGTCCCATCTCAGCCAAGTACACGGATATTAGACCCTGCTTTGTGGGCATCAACTCCAGCTATGTGGCCATAGCCTCTCAGGAGGAGATTCTCATCTGGCATTACCACACGCCCAAGGTGGGTATCGAGGCATACAACAGCTTCATACTTATAGAATCTCTTTCGCTTAGAGTGCCTCTAGCCTGCACAATGTGAAGACGCGCAAGGAGAAGCGCTTTCACATCGATGACACTCCCACAGGAGTGGAGATGGCCAAGGATCTGATGCTGAGCAGCAGCAGTGGCGATGGTCACTCCACGCAGCGTGGCATCAGTGACCCAATTTGCGCTTTGGCTCTCTCCGAGAAGCTGCTGCTGGTGGCCAGGGAGTCGGGAGCCATCAACGAGTATAGCATTGCCAATGTGGCTCTAAGAAATCGACATCTGATGAACTCCAAGGTCTACAAGATGGCCATCAACTGCAATTCCACGTGAGTCCAAGGGTTCTACTTCTTTATGAGTCTTTTTTAATTTAAATTAATTTAATTTCTCAATTTCCTAAAAACCAGACGCGCTGCCATCATCGATCACATGGGCGTTATGACCCTGCTTGACCTGGACGACAATCGGGAGACTCAACTGAACTTTAGCCGCGTGGAGCGCAAGGATGTGTGGGCCGTCAGCTGGGCCAAGGACAATCCGCTTCTCTTGGCCCTCATGGAGAAGACGCGCATGTACATCTTTCGGGGCAACGATCCCGAGGAGCCCGTCTCCTGTTCCGGCTATATCTGCACCTTTGAGGACCTGGAGATCACCAGTGTGCTGCTCGACGACATCATCAGCGTGGGCGAGCTGCAGAACTCCTCGCATCTCATCCAGCTGAGGGTAAAGTCGCTGAGGGATACAGATGATCTGCTGGAGCATGTGGGCTTGGAGGATGCCAAGCAGTTTATTGAGGACAATCCCCATCCGAGACTCTGGCGGTTATTGGCTGAGTCGGCCCTGAAGAAACTGGAGCTGGAGACGGCGGAGAATGCCTTCGTGCGGTGTGCCCACTATCCGGGTATCAAGCTGGTCAAGAGGCTGCGCACCATCCACTCCCAGGAGCTGCAGCGAGCGGAGATTTCCGCCTTTTATGGTGAGTACGAGGAGGCGGAGAAACTCTATCTGGATGCAGATCGTCGCGATTTGGCCATCGAGCTGCGCATGACCCTCTGCGATTGGTTCCGCGTTGTCCAGCTCTACCGAATGGGCGGCTCCGGGGTGTCCGACCAGCAGATGGAGACCGCCTGGCGGGAGATTGGCCACCACTTTGCCAACCTGCGTTCCTGGGAGAGTGCCAGAGAGTATTACGAGAAATCCCACTACCTGGAGGGCTACATGGAGGCTCTCTATCACCTGGAGCAGTTCGATGAGCTGGAAAAGTGTGTGGAGCGGCTGCCGGAGAAGAGTCCGCTGCTGCCGAAGCTGGCCGAGATGCTGGCCTCTGTGGGCATGTGCTCGGAGGCGGTGCAGGCACACCTGCGCTTCGGTGATCAGAAGGCCGCCGTTTCCACCTGCGTCAATCTGCGGCAGTGGGGCGAGGCCGTGGAACTGGCCCAGAGATTCCAGTTGCCGCAGGTCCAGACGCTGATAGCCAAGCACGCAGCGCAACTCCTCCAGGAGGGACGACTCAAGGAGGCCATCGAGATGCAGCGGAATGCCGGACGCCACTTGGATGCAGCTCGTCTGCTCTCCCAAATGGCGGAGCGCGAGCAGGAGAAGCGGGCTCCACTGCTGAGGATCAAGAAGCTGTATGTCCTGGCCGCCCTGCTGGCCGAGGAGCACCTCAAGGCGGTGGCCACGCCGGAGATTGACTATGCCAGCGGCAGGAACACCCTGCTGGACTCTATTGCTCTGGAGGATGCAGCGGCCATCGAACGCTTGTGGCACTGCTCTGAGGCCTACCACTTCATGCTGCTCGCCCAGCGGCAACTGCGCTTCGGGATCATTCACAGTGCGGTGATCACAGCGGTCAGGCTCCGGGATTATGAGGATGTTCTCCCTCCGGAGCACATCTACAGCCTGTTGGCTCTGGCCAGTTGTGCGGATCGGGCCTTTGGCACCTGCTCCAAGGCTTTCATGAGGCTGGAGCAACTCTCTCACCTGCCAGAGACGACTCTGCAGCGGTACGAGGAGCTGGCGGCAGGGATATTCGCCAAGTACGAGCCGGAGGACACTATCGGCGAGCGGGTGGAGTGCTACTCCTGCGGTGTACCAGTTCCAGACAGGTGAGTTGTAGAGTTTAGGTGGTCACATACTCCTCTTAACTTCCGTGTCTCCTTACTTGTAGCTCCCCCGCCTGTCCGGAGTGCGGAGCCCGTTTTCCGGCTTGCATTTCCTCCGGAAAACCAATCACTCAGCCCACGAACAACATTTGGATCTGCACTACGTGCCACCACTGTGCCGCTCCCACAGAGATCTCGAGGCATCGCACCTGCCCGCTGTGCCACAGTTTGATTGTGTCCATGACGGTGGAAATCTGAAATCACAAAGAGATTTTTAGATCTTAAGATGTATGCCTAACAAAAACAATAATAATTAAACAATTTAATTTAAAATATTTAACGGTCCAAAGTATGACCGCATCGTTTGCCCTCGAAAAATGCCAAACAACTAGTTTTAAGAGCGGTCGCACTTGAAAAGAATACATTTTTTCCGCTGCAAAACAGATTAAAGAACTCCGTACTGACCTTAAGTTATTACCGGATATATCATCACAAAAGTTCTTGCTATTAAATATATTAAAAATGCTAATTTTGTACAATTTCATGTAAAACATTTCCTAGTACGAAATCTGCAGCCACACTATCTTTTTAAAAGATAGTTTTAGCGAAGGACTGAAAATATCGATAGTTCAATTATAGTGGAACAGCTGTTGCCTTTGGCCAAGGTCCAATATTTTCTATCAAAAAGACGCGCCAGAAGTCAACGCCATGGAAGTGTAAATAAAAAACAAAGAAAAATAAACAATTTCCTCTATACGAACTGTTTAGTTTCAGGCCAATCTGCCGCGTTTGCCTGGACATTTCACCAGTAATGATCAACCTATTCGAGACCGCTCCAGGACTAGAGATCTCCATCGCCGATATGATTAATAAAATCACTCCGTACGTAATTTCCAAAGGAGATGGATACCACGAAGCCATATGCGAATCTTGCCTGCAATGTGCACAAACCGCCTTTGAGATGCGGCAAACATTACTGAAGAGCCACACAAAATACCTCCAGATGACGAAAACTAAGAATCTACCCGCCAAAGTAAAGCAAGGCGTTGGCTCCAGCTGTGGAAAAAAACCGCACATATGTTCCCATTGCTCGAAACGGTTTTCCACTAAAGGTACTCTCAAGGAACACTTGCGGACACACACTGGAGACCGACCATATAAGTGTTCCCACTGCTTAAGGGCGTTTGCCCAGAAAGGTAGACTTAATGTACACATCAGGACGCACACTTTAGAACGACCATACAAGTGTTCTCACTGCACAAAGTCGTTTTCCAGGAACGATGCTCTTCAGTCGCACATCAGAACTCACACTGGAGAGCGACCATACAAGTGTTCCCACTGCTCAAAGTCGTTTTCCGATAGTAGTGCTTTTAATAAACACAGCAGGACTCACACGGGAGAGCGACCTCACAAGTGTTTCCACTGCTCAAAGTCGTTTTCCAGGGCAGATGTTCTTAAGGTGCACCAAAGGACCCACACTAAAGAGCGACCATACAAATGTGTCCAATGCTCAAAGTCGTTTTGCGTGGAAATTAGTCTGAAGAAACACATCAGTACTTACACTGGAGAACAACCTTACAAGTGTTCCTACTGCTCAATGTCGTTTTTCATGGAATGTAGTCTGAAGAAACACATCAGGACTCACACTGAAGTGCGACCATACAAGTGTTCTCACTGCTCAAAGTCCTTTTCCCAGAGTAATACTCTGCAGATACACATCAGGACTCACACCGGAGAGCGACCATACAAGTGTTCTCACTGCCCAAAGTCGTGTTCCGATAGTAGTTCTTTTAAAAAACACCTCAGGACTCACACGGAAGAGCGACGTCACAAGTGTTCCCACTGCTCAAAGACGTTTTTCGAAAAATGTTCTCTTAATACACACATTCGACTTCACACTGGAGAGCGACCATACAAGTGTTCTCACTGCCCAAAGACGTTTTCCGATCACAGTGGTCTTTATAGTCACAGCAAGACTCACGCTGGAGAGCGAGAGCGACGATACAAATGTACCCATTGTTCGAAAGCGTTTTTCCAGAAATCCCATCTCGATAAACACATTCTAATTCACACTGGAGAGCGACCATACAAGTGTTCTCAATGCCCAAAGTCGTTTCCTAGGATGGGTAATTTGGATATTCACAGGAAGACTCACACTGGAGAGCGACCATATAAGTGTTCCCACTGCTCAAAGTCGTTTGCCCAAAAAAGTACTCTTACTGTACACATTCGAACTCACACTGGAGAGCGACCATACAAGTGTTCTCACTGCCCAAAGTCTTGTTCCGATAGTAGTGCTCTTAAAAAACACATCAGGACTCACACGGGAGAGCGACCTCACAAGTGTTCCCACTGCACAAAGACGTTTTCCGAAAAACGTTCTCTTAATAAACACGTCCGAACTCATAGTGGAAAGCGATCTTACAAGTGTTCCCACTGTCCAAAGTCGTTTGCCCATAAAAGTACTTTTAAGGCACACATTCGAACTCACACATGAGAGCGTCCGTATTAGTATACTTTTTTATTTTATCTTATAGATATTCTATATAACTAAGTTTTTAAATTAACGTTAACTTAACTAAAGAGACATATTATTTTGACTAAATACAAAATGGTTATAGAAAGCACAGTTTTTTTTCATAGGATTAAAGATCGTAGTGAAGACTATTATATATGCATATACTGACTTACAAATTAAGTACTTTTATTGATGATTGTTGAATTATTGAAGAGACCAATAAACATAAAATTTACATTTAT
>JAEIIH010035934.1:3557-24798 GCA_018904745.1 Drosophila orosa
TCTATTTATTATTATTTGTTGCTGTCTGTTGAGGGTTGTGTTTTTGAGAGAGTAATTTTCGGGGGTATTTGGACAATCTTTTTTACCATTGTGAGGTTTAGTTTTTCAGTTCATTTTGTCTGAGAGTGTGGTAGTTCTTAAGGTGTTGTGTGATGTCTTTGGTGTTGTTGTTTACAGTGTAAATATGTGGGTATTTGCGTGTTTCTCTAGCTGCCATGTCAGCTTTATCATTGCCCTTTATCCCGATGTGGCTCAGTATCCATATTAGTCAAACTTTAGGAAAGAGGTTGGTGAGTAGGTTTCTGATTGCTGTGGGGTAGAGGGAGTGGTTATTGGATTTTATTATGGATTTAGTAGATGAGAGGGAGTCTAAGCAGATAGCATGCTTGCCAGGTGTTTTGCCGCAGATTTTAACGGCTTCGTGGATGGCTATGATTTCACTTGAGAGGACAGATGAGTGTTGGGGTAGGAGACCGGTTTTGATTACTTCTGTTTCGCTGGTAATACTACTACTACTACTGTATCGTTTGCTTTTGAGCCATCCGTGTAAAAGAATTGGTGCTTATGCAGGCTGTTTTTGATAGAGTAGAAGAGTTGGTGGTTGATTATAGGGGGGAGTGTTGTTTTTGTTGTAATAGGATCGGGATGTGTTTGTGCTTTTATGATGATTTCTTGGTTGTATTTTTTGGATATGCTGTTTTAGTTGTGGAGTACGGAAGGGAATGGGTTTTGCAGGAATCGATGATTTTGTCAATGGTGCTGGGGTATCTGTATTTTCTTTTGCAGGGTTTGATTAGCTTTCCTATTGGTAAGTCGTGTGAAAGGATTATTTTTGTTGCTAGTTTGCCTGTTAGGAGTTTGAATCTGTTTTCTAAAGGGCTTATTTTTGCCTCGAACAGAAGGTTATTGATTTGAGTAGTTCTAAAGGTCCCAAGGGCTGCTTTTATTGCAGAGTTTTGGATGATTTTAATACGGTTAATGCTGAACGTGGCAGCTTTTCCGTAGATGGGTAGGCAGTAATCTATTTTTGAGATGAGGTTGGAGTTAACTATTTGGATGAGAGAAGATGTGTTGCAGTTGTATTTTTTTGAGGAGAGGTGCTTAATTATATCGAGAGGCCTGGCGAGTGAAGATTTCAGGTTGTTGATGTGCGGGTTCCAGTTGTAGCGTTGGTTTATTGTAAGGCCTAGTATTTTTTTTGGTCGGGTTTTTGTGATGTTGACGGAGCCTGTGATTATGTTCGCCCTGCAGTTTTTTTTTCGGCATATGTGGAGTAGATGACGTTTTTCAATAGAGAGTGATGAGTCTGAGTAGGAGCAACATTCTCCGATTTGTTGAAAGAGTGTTGACAGGTTGACTTGGGGGTTGTGGTTTCGGTTGTGCTGAATAATTAAATGGAAGTCGTCTGCATAGGCCGGAAATTTAATTTCCCTTTGAAGAGAGATTATCTTAGTTAGCGAGTTGTAGGCAATAAGGAAAAGAATTACTGATATAGGGGATCCTTAAGGGATCCCATTATCTAGTGAAAAGCTGCTGGAAAGTGTTATGCCGTTTTTTATAATTATTTTACGGTTTTACATGAGGTTCCATACATATTTTATTATGCGTGGACCAAGATGCCATTCTTCCAGTTGGTGAATGAGGGAGTGGAGGCCTATTTGGTCGAAGGCTTTTGCAAAGTCGAGTGAAATTAATAATGTTTTTTTTTAATATCAGAGTTTCTTTCATAATAAGATGTTTTCGACTCTTATTTATCCTAGATTACAGTCATTCATATTAGGAAGGTTCACATTGTCAGTGGCACATTAATTTTTGGAAATATGTTGATCAACATTTGACAGGACTTTAAACGACATACGGTTTTACCCAGAGGCCAACGCCCCCAATAAAATTGATTGTTGTTCAAGTTACTAAATAAATAAAATAATGTATTATTATATGAAAAATATGTCTCCTTGTTATTTGCTTACCAGTTCACTTGAGTTCCATTCCACCAGCAATAAAGTGTTCTATTTGCTTTCCATTTCTCAAATGGAGCATTCTGAAGACTCTGGAAAGTATCACCAGCGTTTCCCGAGTATTAACCAAGAGACTTGATCTTGTATATTGCATCTTTGCTACGTTAATCCACAACTTGAATGTATAACTCAGGCCGTTGGCTTGTTGTTAATTGGTGTACTATATTATTGCCTAGCCAAAAGCTCTTTACTTTTATATACCAAATTGTTCAATACTTTACAATAAAAGCTATTTCAATATAATTTATTATTCACGTTTTTATATTATTTATTAATACAATACGTACATGTTAACTATTAACATAATTCTTTCTCCAGCCGCTCATTTTTCTCTAACTTCTGTTAATTGATTTTAATTTTCCAGCTGTTTTTTGCAGTTAATTAATCCGTTGGGTTATCTCCATTTATATTATTTTTGGCGCCTTCTTTTTCCACATTTTTACCATATTGCCGTGCCAAACTTAGTAAAAAAGAACGCCACAATGGCTTTTCATTCGATATTTTTATTGACCTCGGATATATTCAGTAATTCAGTCATATAGGGAATACCCAGTATACTCAAAGGAGTCCTTTGAAAGGACTCCTATACTACTGAATAAATGAAAATATCAGAGACCCGAATGAACTATCGTAAGAAATTAATCAGTGATCAGTGATTTGAGCTGCTGAACTCAATCTTTCAGTTGTTTAGAGAGTATTTAAATTTAAATAAAATCTAAAAATGTCACAATTTTATTTTCAGTTGAATAGGGAATCCCCTACTTTAAGCCGCATTTAATAAAATACTGGTATTTTTATATTTGTTTATATTTTTTTCGTCATTAAACGCTATATTTTTCTGAGAATTTTAATTTACTACGTCAAATTTTTTAATTTTGAAAATACCAAAAACGTTCCAATTTGCTGTATTATATCAGTAATCGATACTTGAAAACATCGATATATAGCTGATAACATCGAAATTTAAAAAACAAATTTTAAATTTATGTCGTATGTACGTGTTATGTGCAGAAACTCGTCAATTTGTTCACGAGGTTTAATAGGTTTCCAAGTGTAAGAAACTGTAAGAGTACAAAATAATTTTGGGAACATCGATGTTGGAAAAAATTCATCGATACATCGCCGTTTTAAGAAACATCGGTACTATCGATAGTGACATCAATGTTTTTTCATCACTACTGCGAACACAAATTAGAAAAAAAAACGTGCGGTGTGGAATAAAAATTGATATTTACCGTAAACCAAGAGGTGTTAGCCCATTATCAGCGAAAACGTGCGTAACTAATCCCCCCACGATCAATTATTGATAAACTCTGTGAAAATCAGTTGCCTGATCGAATTTTCCCCCTGCCTTGCGGTGTTGCGCGTGCAAGCGAGAAGGAAGATTGAAGGCCGGACGCTAGAAATTTCCATTCTCAGGCGAAAACCGAAATCCATAATTAATGTGAATGTGAAAAGCATATATCGAATCGAACGTTCTGGACTTAGTGTCAAACAAAAAGACCTGATAGCTAGGCGACACGTGCGTGGCCTGAGTGTTTAGTTCATATTTTTATCTAATTCCCGTCTCTCTATCTGGGTACACATATATTTTGCAGTATCAGTTGCTGGAAAACAAAGAAAACCGAGCGACCGCGTTGTTCAGCCCCCCGAATCTGAAACAAGCTACAACACCACCAAATTAATTTAATTGGAAAAGCGGCCAGACGACAAGGAGGCACAGAAAATGTCCGTGATTGGCATCGATTTTGGCAACGAGGGCTGCTATGTGGCGGCGGCCAGGTCCGGCGGCATCGAGACGCTGGCCAACGACTACAGTCTCCGGGCGACGCCGTAAGTACTCCGGTTATGTTTTCCGGACCTCTATTGGCCCAGTTATGTTGATAAGCTCGCCGTGTGCATAATCGTTCGACTTTTTGCCTTTTGAGGTTATGTCGAGTTTGTAAGTCATGCCTCGCGTCTGTGTGAGTGTGTGTGTGTGTCCGTAAGAGAGCGCGCCTAGAAAATTCCATGGTTGTTATGGGTAACGCTCCGAAAAACAAACGTGTATCCAGCCCAGTCTGATATATATACATACATATGTATGTACTTATATGTTTTGCCATACATTATGTATTTGGTGTGGCGACCTAAATTTGGACGGCTGCGCTTCCATAAAAAGTGCTGCAAATTGCAATTTCAACGAGCACGCACCTCTCTCGTCATCTCTCTTCTCCAATTTATTGCCCCTGTCTGTATGGGTGCCTGCCTGTGTGCCTTTGATTTAAATGCGTGGGATTCCGATTTCCACTTTCTGTACTTGTCCGAATTTACTTTTTTGGCACACTCACCCGCACACACGCAAAAAGCGGGCGCTGCATGCGTCATGCGGTCAAAAAGGCAGCATCAAAGGTGAGAGGCGAGAGCCAGCGAGCAGCAGCTGTTGTGAAGAGAGAGAGAGAGCGAGAAAGCAGAGATACGGCAAAGGGAAAAAAACGTGCGAAGCTGTCAAAAATAAATCCAAAGCCGGCAAACACAGACAGCACACATAAGAGCAGACTGGCGTATACAGACACAGTGGAGCCCGCATATGTAGGGCTGCCGTTTAAATAATCTTTTTCAAACGCCCACCAATATAATTCAATAATTTGATTATTTAAATATTTTTTTTAATATACAAATTTGTAATAACACTTTTTCTTTGCAAATTAAAACTTCAAATAGAGAATTAAGATCTGAAAACTATTTATTAAATATTTAATTAAATTGTGGACTGCACCCACTGTACTTACCCAACCCCGATGGCTGAGAGAGACACGCACACTTTTACCGTTTTATCCATATTTAGTATTATCTTTCCAGTTGTTCCAACCGCTAACCGATCATTTCTTACGTTTTCCAGCTCCTTTGTGGCCTTCGATGGAAAGAAACGGATCATTGGCGTGGCCGCCAAGAACCAGCAGGTGACAAACATGAAAAACACAGTTGGCGGATTCAAGCGCCTGCTCGGCCGTAAATTCAACGATCCCCATGTACAACACGAACTCACGAGCATTCCAGCACGCGTGGAGGCGCGCGGCGACGGCAGTGTCGGCATCAAGGTGAACTACCTGGGGGAGGATAAGCACTTTGGGCCGGAGCAGCTGACGGCGATGCTCTTCACCAAGCTGAAGGAGACATCGGCGGCCGCGATGCAGACGCAGGTTAACGACTGCGTCATCGCCTGTCCCGCGTTCTTCACCAACGCAGAGCGCCGAGCCCTCCTGGACGCCGCCCAGATCGCCGGACTGAACGTTTTGCGACTGATGAACGAGACGACGGCCACGGCGCTGGCGTACGGCTTCTATAAGAACGACCTGTTCGAGGACAAGCCGCGCAACGTGATCTTCGTGGACTTTGGGCACTCGTCACTGCAGGTCAGTGCCTGTACCTTCACCAAGGGCAAGCTGAAGATGATGGCCAGCACCTGGGACCAGATCGGCGGCCGGGACATCGACCTTGCCTTGGCCGAGTTCTTCTCCAAGGAGTTCCAGGAGCGCTACAAGATCAACTCAAAGACCAATGCCCGTGCCAATCTGCGTTTGCTCACCGAAATTGAGAAGCTAAAGAAGCAGATGTCCGCCAACAGCACAAAGCTGCCGCTGAACATTGAGTGTTTCCTGGAGGACATCGATGTCTCGTCGTCCATGCAGCGTGCGCAGATGGAGGAGCTTTGCGCTCCCGTTTTCCAGCGCGTCGAGCAGACGTTCAAGCGCCTGCTGGCCGAGTCCAAGCTGCAGCTGGACGACATCCACTCGGTGGAGATTGTCGGCGGCAGCTCGCGCATTCCAGCCGTTAAGCAGCTGATCGAGCAGGTGAGTTCCACCCTTAAAATTAAATACTTTTGTATGACTGACATCAATTTCTTTTTCGTCTTTCGTAGGTCTTCAACAAGCCGGCCAGCACTACTCTGAACCAGGACGAGGCTGTGGCTCGCGGTGCTGCTCTTCAGTGCGCCATTATGTCGCCGGCGGTACGCGTTCGCGAGTTTGGCGTCACAGACATACAGAACTACGCCGTGAAGGTGCTGTGGGACAGTGAGGGCACCGCCGCTCCGGGAGAAATCGAGATCTTCCCGCAGTTCCATGCGTCGCCGTTCAGCCGCCTGCTAACCATCAACCGCAAGGGACCGTTCAACGTTTCGATTGTTTATGGACAGCAAGTGCCATATCCGGATCAAACGATTGGCGTGTGGAAGGTCAAGGATGTGAAGCCGACGGAGCGCGGCGAGGGCCAGGATGTTAAGCTGAAGGTGCGCATTAACAACAACGGCATCGTGCTGATCTCCTCGGCCACCCTGGTGGAAAAGAAGGAGGCGGAAGAGGCTGCAGCTGCTGAGCAGGCTGCCAGCGAGGAGAAGGTCGCCGAGCAGGCCGGAGGGGCCAATGCTGCCGGTGAAACCGCGGACGGCCAGCAGGAGGTGAGTCCGCCATCAGTCATTTTGTTAACCTAGTCACAGTCTCATTGTGGATAGGCATTGATCTGCTGTTCGTCATCTATGATTTCCTAGTTATCTGTCATTTTGCTCACCTGCTCACAGTCTCATCTTTTTCAATATTGCTGTTGAAAGGCATTGATCTGCTGTTTGCAATTTTTAATTTCTTAGACATTTACTAACTGCAGCCAAATCTTATACTTTTTTGTTTGTTTTGGAAGTGTGAACAAGCTTAGGTTTACAATTGAATACTATGATGATGATTTGCTATATATTAGCATGTTTGCCACTCTCTCTGACTATCACAAATTTTAGAACGTAAAAATCAAAAAGTAGAATGGTTTTCCCTTATGTCAGTATAAAAGTAAAGTAATTAAAAGATCAAGTGCTTATAGATCTTAAATCCTTGAGAATACGTGAGCACACGTACAATCTCCGACTGTCGCTGATGCGAACAACAGAACGGGTGGCTTGCTGTATCCTTAATTTTATATCCTTCTGATATTACGCATAATTATTATTTTGTCTCGTAAGTCGGCCAATTTCTATGCCAGCACTAGCAGAGAAAGTACTTTTTTTTGGGCAAATCTTTTTTTTGCAACTTTACTAATATGTTTAGCTTTTAGTAAAGTTTTTATACATCATTTTCAGGAAGCCAGTAGTGTTTCATTCTTTTTTTCTTGTATTATTTTTAGCATTAACACAATCAATTTAGTTGTTCAACTCTGTTGGTTTTCGTAGTCTCATAGATGCTTGCCCATCTGAATTAATATTGAATAGGTTAACTTAGGTCACTTTTGTAGCCGATTCGCATTTATCGACTAATTAAAATTTAAATTTAAAACTAAAATATCTGGTACTGGTCTCGGTTTTCAATGTTCGGATAGCAGCGTTAAATTAAGTGTATAAATCTGGCCCAGTCAGGGCCATAAATTGCTCGAATCAAATTTATTGATTGTTCTGCCCATAACCGGACATGTGAAAACCGGGGCTGTGTCGCTCGGGTGTTTATACAGACGCATATGGATGTGTCTTTGATATAAATCACTCATATATATATATATCAATATATAAATATACCACTCCAATATTTGTTTTCGTTTGTTTTGGATATGTTTGCTTGCGAACGGGCGCGTTTTGATCTCTCGTAGGCATATTATGAGAATGAGGATGATAATAATGCATCAACAGCCTCATCACCTGGCGGACAAGGGTGGGCACAGCGGGTCAAGGGCTGGTTTAGTTCGGTACGTTTTCCACAATTTCTCAAATTTCAATTCAAAAGCAAAAAAATAAAAAAATTACAAATACACCAAATAATGTAAATTCTTTGTGCCCAAAATTTGTGTGTCAAGAAATTGGAAATTTTAATTAACGAAAGAGAGTGAGGAGAACCTAAATTTAAACCACACAATAAAAAAGAACAACGAAATGTGTGGATTTTTAAATTTTCGAGTCTACAAACCTCTCACTTCCACCAAAAATGAAACGAATGAAGAAGACCGCTCATAAGCCGCCTACCCTATGTGCTCCCAACGTAAAAAGTAATTCAACAAGCTTACACAAATTGCAAATTGATTTATTATTTCCACAAATATACTTTTCTGTTATTGTTTCTTAGCAAAATACCTGAGAAAACAATGCGCGCCCCTTGTTCAAAATTCAAAATTAAACAAAAATTTGCCACAAGCGTCATATAGTATGAACTGTTGTACAAACCCCTACAAAAACACCCATGAAATTCCTTGTGCTGCTCATATTGTAGGCTGTCGCTTGGAGCTGTTTTTCCTCTTCGCTTTATTGTTGACGTGTCACATTGTTGCTGCTCCAATTTCCGTTTCCTATTGGGATTAATTGAATTGAATTGATTTATAGATAGAAAGTTTATATTAATATATTATTTATATGCTCAATATGTTCTTTTCTCGCTGCTCAGGGCACTGATAAGAAGAAGAAGGCCTCCAAGGCCACCGAACTGCCCCTGGAGTGCACCACACACGGCTTCAACCCCACTGACCTGGGCAACTTCACACAGCAGGAGTCGAAGATGATTGGAAACGATCAGAAGGAGACGGAACGCATCGATGCCAAAAATGCCTTGGAAGAGTTCGTTTACGATATGCGCAATAAGCTGCAGGTAAGAATAATGTCGTCGGAATTACTGAAACCAATGTATTGGGTGAAAGAAAATATATAATATAGATCAGCGGTGGGCACGAGTTCTAAAGGAGCCACGGCGTGCCCATCGCAGATACAAGAAGAATCGTTTGAAATATTATTAATAAATCTTCCACTTCTCCCTTGCAGGATGGACCTTTGGAGCGATTTGTCGTAGAGTCCGAGCGCGAGGCTATTGTGGCCCAGTTGAATGATCTCGAAAACTGGCTGTACGAGGATGGCGAGGACTGCGAGCGCGAGACTTACACCAGCCGCCTGCAGGCACTGCATCAGAAGACGGATCCCATCAAGGTGCGCGCCAACGACTATGAGCAGTGCCCGACTGTCTTCGATGAGCTGAAGGGCAGCATTGCCATTGCACGCTTGGCGGTGGCCGAGTTCCGCAAGGGCGTGCCCAAATACGACCATTTGACGGAAACCGAGTTCATCAACATCTCGGAGACGGCGGACAAGGCGCAAAAGTGGCTGGACACTCATCTGACCAAGTTCGCACAGTCGCCGCGCACCGCCGACAGCCCCGTCCAGGTATCCGCCGTGCGCCATGAAGTCCAAACGCTAAATGCTTGCGTTAGTTCGGTGATCAACCGGGCGAAACCGAAACCGGCTCCGAAGACGGCAACACCGCCCAAGGACGGCGAGGCCAATGCGGAACAGAATGGCAGTGAGCCAAACGCCTCCGGCGACAAAATGGACGTGGATAACAACGCGCAGAGTGCGGCAGGAAACGATCCCTCCATGGATGTGGAGTGAGCTTCGGCTCCCCTCCGTCTACCCGGTTGTCCGGCTATCCACGGTATTGGCCTAACGTTAATGATAATAATAATAATAATTACGATAACTTAAACAAACGGTAAACATATATGAGAAACGACCTTTGTATATGCACCACTGGCTTCAGGACTAGCAGAGTAAACGAAAATCAAACAGCAAAAAGCGAAAATTCAACCAATCAATCAAGCAACCAACCAACCAACCAACCAACCAACAACCAATCCAACTAGCGTAAGAGTAATTCGATTAGAAGCAAATGCAGCCGCTGGTAGATCCAGAAGAGGGATGGGAGGCGAGTGAACCATAAATAGTAGAAAAAACCGGAGAGTGAATGGGGATGGAGAGATCACACCTGCTGCTGCTGCTGCTTGCTGAGTGGACAATGCAACAACGAGAAGAGAAACAAACCTAAACCAATTTCTAATCGACCATTTTTCATATATTTGAATAACAAAACCAACCAAGCGACACTAAAAGAATGGAATTTAAATAATCAAATAAAAACTATGATGATTCCAATTTAAAACTTGTTTTATTTATTTTATTAAATCATTGTTTGAAATATGGAATTTTAGCTACTGAATTAACCTTAGCAGCTTTGTTGAAACGCTAGGTAAAACTGATGTTTTTTTTTTCATTTTCTTGATGGGTTTTAGGCGTAATCTTTAATAATAATTCCAAGTCCACACACTAGTGGATTGCATTGTTTTTTTTTTTTGGAAACAAGCGCGTGTTCTTAATAGGTGAGAAGAAAATTCCGAAATGATATATCTGTCAATATGGATATGGAAATACTTATGTACATATGTATATATGGATTGCGCAGAAGGTTGCCACACAAAGAATTTGCCAGAAAAAATACACAATTGTTTGCAAAGAAAGAAACTATAAATTTAATATGAAATCAATTTAATTTAAATAAAGACTTAGAAAATAATAATGTATGATGCTCGCATTTGGGTGTAGATTGTATCGTTGCAGGGTATTATAATTTTAGTCAGAAGTTTGCAATGCAGTGAAGAAGTCATTTCCCATCCTATAAAGTGTATATATTCTTGATCAGCATCAATAGCCGAGTCGATCTAGCCATGACCGTCTGTCCGTTTCTATGCAAACTAGTTCCTCAGTTTTAAAGCTATCTGAATGAAACTTTGCAGATAGTCTTATAAATAATATCACTGCTATATATGTCGGAACGGGCCAGATCGGACGACTATATCATATAGCTGCCATAGAAACGAACGTTAAATAGATGTGTGACTGTAAAACTGTAAAAGTATTATATGTATGTACGTATAGGTGAATGTTATGAAAGTTGACATTACGATTTTAAAATGTTTTAAATTTTGTCAACATTTTATATGTATTTCCTGTTAGTGTTCAATTTCAAACTGCAAGGGCATACAAACTTCGGTGTACCAAAGTTCCTTTCTCGTTTTTTTTTAATTTTCTGCTTATTTGTTACTCAGAATCTAGCTTGTACGAGCGGTCATCACCTGGCAACGTTTTCTGGCACTTTCTTAATCTGTGAGTATACTCGCAAAGTGATTTCTAATTTTCAATGTTTAGACGCTCTCAACTTTGTGCTAGGGAGCCATTCACAAAGCTACCGCTTGCAGGAAAATGTAAATTAAAATGCATTTGTAGTGTTATCCATCTTGTTATTTAAAGGTCGGGTCAACCGACATTCAGTTTGTTAGGTATTTTTGTACTTAACCCACTTTGCCAAGAAAAGACAATTCATATTTTTGTGATTTTTTGCTTAATTCATTTTTAAATTTCTTTTTTAACTTTGCAATACAATAAAAATCCGTTTACAAAGGGGAATGCGAATGCGTTTTGGTGTGGCTAGCTGCTAAGCGTGATTATAATGTGGGGATTATAGGATTGTAGGCCGTGACTAGGGTGGATGTGTTGTCGTGTGCTCAATGAGATTCCTGATCCTCCATCCTGTCTAGTTTAATTATCAAAGCGTTTATTATGCATGCGCCGGCCTCTTTGGTGAACCAACAGAGATCGTTCAGGAGATGTACGGACGACTCGTTAAGGGCGGCCGATGAAGTGGCGCCCGCTCCTTCGGCCCCCTGGCCGGCACTACTATTGTCATGATCCCCGGATCCTAGACTGCGCCGCTTGGCTTCGGCTGCCGCCTTGCCCGTAGTCACGCCTGAGATGGACTGACGCCGAACGTAGACCTCGAAGGAGGTGGAGATGCGATGCAGCCCCTGCTCGGAGGCAAAATGATGCTGCGGCAGTACGGGCTCAATGACGGTGGCATTGGGTGAGTAGTAGAGCTCCAGGCGGGTGCCCGGCTCGTCCTTCAGCGCAGCAGCGGCCGGTTCTTCGTCCGGGTCCGTTTCCAATGGGAGCGGCTGACCCCGATCCAGTATGGCCCGAATCTTGTCCACCCGTGTCATGTAATAGAAGGGCAGCCAGTCGCCATTCAGATCGAAGTGCACTTGCGGCACTGCCGACGAGGAAACGCCGCTGCCCGTCGATGCAGCCGTTGTCGAGGTGCTCAGCACATTGACTGTCTGCTGATTGAGCTTGAAGTAGACCCAGCCCTCCAGTTTGTCCCCATTGCCGCCGTTGCTGGGTCCGCTGCACTTCAGGCAGAAGCACACCGGCTCCAGTCGGCTGTCGAAGAAGGCCTGCGGCAGAACCAGCGAGGCACAAAAGCGTCTCACCTGCCGCAGGTACTCGCAGTCGTTCTGCTCCGCTGAGCGCAGCGAGTCGGTTCCCCCACTTGGGCGTGCCTGGCCAGCCGAGTTCGTGTCCGATTCCAGCGAGTTGAGCGATGGCAGGTCGAGATTTAGCAGCGACGCCTGGTCGGGCATAAGGTGGTGGCGCGTATACTCGTTCTGTTGCAGTTGCTGCAGCAAGAGCAGGTGGTTCATATAGTCGATCTCGTCGTCCTCCAGGACATTGTCGTTCGTTGCCGGCTCCCCAGACGCTTCGCGTTCGTTGCTGGCGCTCAGCTCCAAGGCTGCCGCCGCATTATTCTCGCTGTGCTCGTTCGTTGTGCTTGCCATGACGGCGGTGGCTCCTGGAGCTTCATCTACGTTTGCCGAAGTATTTGGGGGATTGGGCAGCTCATCGTACTCCTTGTTGGTGTCATACACTGCGGAATTGCTCAGATGCTGGACATTGACATTCGAGCTGCTCCCCGCTGCCGTGGCCGAAGTGTTTAAGGAGTTCTGGAATCTCTGTGTGCTTTGGCTGCGTTGTATATTCAAATTGGTATTGTGCTGCAGCTGGAGGGACTCGCGAAGGCAACTGAGGGTAAGAAAAAGAGAAATATTGTAATTAGAGTGTTAACGAAGACCTTATAACAAGGTTTATATATTATAGTTGTCTTCAGCAAGCACTCGACTGGCTCCAGAGAGCTCTCTAGCTTTTGAGGCGTTACCTATCTTGTTATTTTAAGCTTATTGGTCGTAACTCTGTTACCAATACAATGTAAACTCACCAGGTCGACGAGGATCCGCCTAGATCATTGCGTTGCTGCTCTAGAGTTCGATTCTTAATGGAAATATTAAGCAGTAAGTTCTCGGAAACGCTTTCCATAACCGAACGGGTCCTAGGGCCATTAAACTCATTAAAGAATATGAAGAAGAAGTTTAATAAAGTCACTTACATGGCATTTGATTGCGCACCGGAGGTGGATGGGCCATCCCTGGCTGAAATCTCACACACTTGCTCCGTGTCCTTCTCCTTCTCGTGCATCTCGAGATGCGCTTTTTCGCACTGCTGCGGCACTCCATTGTCCAGCTCCAAGGCCTCCGGAGCTTCCAGGATGGGCGTGCCATTGGCATTGCCAGTGCGTCCGGCATCGCTGCCAGTTATCAAGGTTATTTTTTCGCATTTGCCGTACACATCGAACACTGGATAGACGTGGTTGGGTAGCCCGCTGGCCAAGTCCTCCAGATTGGTTGAGCCAACCATGATAACTATAAAAAAAAACCGTGTTGTATCCCAACTCATATTCCCGTAGGCTTTACTTACTCAACATTCCGGCATGCGTGAGGGTCAGAGTGATGACAGTGCCAATCTGGATCTGGTCCAGGGCTTCGCCGTATTTGGAAGCCATCACCTGGCCGTTGACGTTCACATAGTCGTGGGTGGCTAGCCAGCAGCCTCTTTTAAAGTCCAGCAGGGAAACGGGCACAGATTGCGGAGTGGCGGAGAGGACGCCCAGGCCGAGGGTGCCCTTCCACTTGTTGTTCAGGCCATCAACCTTGATGCTGATGCTCTCGCCCTTGCACAGCGGCTTATTCAGGCAAACGATGGCTTGATTATACGACTTGATCCTGGCGACACTCCGGCGATCCTCGCTCAGTCGCGCGTTCTTTTGGGATGCGTCCACAAACTCATAGTTTTGCGCTTCGGAATCGATGGACTCTAGCATTGAGCTATCCTGCTTGTTCAGGGGGTCCATGCCAAAGTCCATGGAGTCCTGCAGCCGCAGACTACAGGGCCTTAGGGGAGATGCTGGCCCTTGGGCGGAAATCACCTGAATACCCATTGTTGATCCTCGGAGCTCCGCCACCACGTAAACATCGTTGGGCACGTTGGGGAACTGGATGTTAACGTTCTCTGAATTCAGCAGCATATTCAGTGAATTCTCAACGCGCTCCAACGTGATGCGATCGTCTACCCTTAGCCACTCCAGCGAGGCCAACGAGCGCTGCAGGCAGCTCGAGTTGAAGCGTACTTCGTTACCGCTCACATACCAGACGTTGGCCGGAATCCGCCGCAGGCTGGTGGGCAGCTTCTTGCGCACGCTCTCGTCGCTCAAGTTAAGATCCGTCACGCCGATGCAGAGGCAGCCTAAGCGAGGATAAAAGAAGTAAGAAATCATTTCCAAAATGAATACTATACAAAAATAGGCTAAATATTTAGTAGAAACTTACCCGCAAACATGGGATTAATCGATGTCAGCTTTATCTCGAAGGGAGAGCCCACACTGAGCGGGTGTTCGGAGAAGACCAAGCAGTGGGAGAGCGGTGCCGCCGCTCCCGTAAACCGTGACGCCTCCGTCCAGTCCTTGGTGAGGCTGACATTTCCCGATACGCACGTCCAGCGATGCTTTGTCTCCATGGCCGGATGCTGGATAACCGAGGTGGCCTGGCAGCTCTGCGAATTCTCGCTGGTCGCATACGGCGCCCGGATATCCAGCTGTGTCTGCGTGAGACTCACCTGGGCGCACTGCCCGTACAGATCGATGATGGCCCATATATTGGGTGCATGGCACTCACACGCCGGTCCCTGGTCCATTCCATCCACAAAGAAGTGGATAAAGTCGCCATTTCGCATTACGCCCACCCTAGTGCTGGGACCCAAGGTGTCCAGATCCAGCAGGATATTGGTGCGTATGGTCTTGCGGTTATGAAAGATCATCGGACCGCACAGAATGATGGTATCATTGGCCTCCAGATCAGTGGCGTTTGGAGCCAGCTGGATGTCCTCCGGCCGGGTGCCCGTCACACCGATCTCTATGTTGCCCGACCAGTGTCGTACCATCGTTTCCAGCTCCACCTCGAAGAGTTCGCGTTGCCTCAGCGGACGATTGCTGAACACGATGGCGTCATTGAACTCGGCCAGCGAATTGGGACGCGAGGCTGTCAGTCCACTGTTCGAGATCCCGGCATTGGCGCCGTGAATGCTGTGGAAGCGCAAGGGCACCTCGCTGTACAAGGTTGTGTTCGAGATGGTGGAGTTGCCGGTGTCCGGACTTCCGCACTCCGACGTGTCAACGATGCTCGCCTGCGCCGCCTGGCCGTACAAATCGATAACGCCGTAGACGCGCTCCGGCACATTGCTGGCAGCCGGACCCTGGTCCACACCATTCACCCAGAAGTGCACGGTGCCGTCGTCCTTGCGCACCACGCCCACCCGATCGCCCACCTGCAGGCGGTCCAAATTCTGGCCATACTGCTCGATGACGGTGACGCCGTTCTGCATGACTCCGTTGCCGGTCATCATCCAGGTGCCCGAACTGTGGGAGAACATCTCCCTGTCTTAACTCTGGCTTAATCGAGACGGAAGAGAATACTCACCGGACATTGGTCATGGTGAACGGAAAGTCCAGCTCGTCGGCGCTGTGCGTAGTCACGCCCATTTCCACGGAGCCCGCCCACTTGGTAACCACGCGTTCGAGTCGCACCTGGAAGAGTTCGTTGGGCCGAAGGGGGCGACGCGTGAGCACCACGCCATTGTTAAAGTCGTCGGCAGCGCTAAAGGGTTTATTAACAATTTAAATCGCTCTCAAAGTACCATTCACAACACTCACTTGGGTCGCAGGGCCGTACGTCCGCTTTGCGTGACGGTGGCATGTGTGCCGCAGATGTGATGGAAGGTTAGACGATCATCGTTCCTGGCTATGGCCCGGGTGCTGGAAATAGTCTCGCTCAGGCCGCCAGCTGCCCCGGCCACGTTCATCTCGCTCTCCGGACTCAAGAGACTCAGGGTCGGTGTGCCCGACAACTGCTGCTGCTGCTGCTGAGAGTGCTGAACGCCAGAGCCACTCGAGCAGGCAGCACTCGCCATGCCCGCCACAATGTTGTTCCGCCTGGTCACGAGATTCTGCTGTTCCCGCTCGTCGCGGTCCACAATGGTCACCTTTATCGTCATGCCGTACAGATCGATAACGCCCCATAGGGTGGAGGCCACCCGGGTTGCGGCCACACCCTGATCCTGGCCGTTAATGTAGTTGTGCAGGTTGCCATTGGCCTTGCGCATCATCCCAACGCGATCGCCTTCCCGCAACTCGTCCAGATTGAACTCGCCGTATTGGCGGCGGGTTCCCTTGCCGTTGGTCAGGATGCCGCAGCCCGACATCATGATGGTGCCCGAGCGCATATTCGTCATGGTGGCCGGAAAGTGCAGCACCGTCGGGTTGTGCGTGGTGACACCGACTTCAATCGAGCCCGACCACTTGTCCACCAGCTTGTCGATCCGAATCTCGAAGAGTTCATTGTCTCGCAGCGGTCGGTGGGTCATCACCACGCCATTGTTGAACTCGTCCAGCGGCCGGCGACGCTCGGCGGACCGGAAGTTCGGAGAGAGCTTGACCAGAGATCCGCAGCGGGTGTGAAAGCACAGGCGATCCTCAGTGCCGACGCTGGTGCCTCCATGCATCCATCCGTCGGAGTCCACGACAATGTTCACGTTCATGGCCACGTCTAGGTTCTGAACAACCTGTTGCAGCGGCTGCTGCAGGGGTGAGTCCAGCAGCTGTCCAAATCAAATTAAAAGCTTTCATGAATGGGAGATCCCGCTGCTTGGCTAGATAGTTACCTCTCCGGAGCCGCTGCTATCCCGGGGACACAGCGAGACCTGCACACAACGCCCATACAGATCGACCAGGGCCCACAGGGGCTTGGGCATGTTCTTGGCCGCCACGCCTTGCGACTCGCCGTTCACATAGAACACCAAATCGTTGGCGGAGGTGCGCATGACGCCAACGCGATCGTTCTCATTCAGCGTTTCCAGGTCGGTGCCGTAGAACTCGAACAGGCGGCGGCCGTCCTTGCGCACATCAATGCCGGACATGACCCAAGTGCCATTCCGCATTGCGGTGGCACAGGCGACCAGTTCCAGATCGTCCGGCGACTCGGCGGTCACTCCGATCTCGATGCTGCCGCCCCAGGAGGTGTTCTGGAGGATGTGCATTAGAAATTGATCTCCGGAAAGTCGTATATTACCCACCTTCTTCTCAATGACCACCTCGAACAGCACATCGTCCTCGAGCGGCTCTGCGCTGAATACCAAAGCATGACTAAAGTCCCGCATTGAACGCTGTGCCGACCGGTTGCCATTGTACAGCCGGATGGAGCGACCGCAACGCGTGTGGAAGGACTGCGTCTGCGCCTCCCTGCCGGCCATGATCACTCTTCCAGTCCCGCTTTACCCGGTCCTATTTGCAAAAGCGGCGCTTCTTCCCGTACAAATCAATTCTGAATTGGACTGTGCGCACGTGAGGAATGCGGCTTGTGCGCTGCTGGCGCTGCACTGGCTCAATCCGGCGGGCTGTGGAACAACCTTTGACGGCGTGGCGGAGAAGGTTCGCAGTCTACATTGCATTATATTATGCATACATTTTCAAAATTGCAACAGCAAAATATAATATAAACAAATAGTGAAAATGGCCACGTGTGACCGGCTAGCGGCGAATCGAAAATGCAACGACAGTGATTATAAATACTGAAAGGTGCATGGCAGTATTTTTGGGTATGCTGAATTAAAAAAAATAAGTTCGTAGAAACATTGAAACTGCAAAATTTATTAATATTATAATTTGTGCAATAATTAATTATTGAGTTACATAGGCCGACCAAGAACCAAGAACCGGGATATACTTTTCCAAAGGTTTTCGAACTCGAGGCCGGCCTCAAACTTCAATAGAAATATTTTTCTAAAATCTGTTTTTTAATTTGTAAAAATGTTTATTTGACTCTCAAATATCGCCTGTAGACGATGAGTTTGGAGAATTAGAAATATCAATATAAATTCAAAGGACGTTATCTCGGAGACGAATTTAGATTTTTCCAAATTTTAAACAATGATTTTGAAGGGCAATTTAAAATTTAACGATCTTTTTGAGAAAACTAATAAAGCTACAGCACCTGAAAAGTACCCAAAACTCAATTTTTTGTACTTATAAGTTGAAATATTTTTAAAACCTGATGTATGGGAAATTTTTTGAGGCCAGTTCAGCAAAATTAAAATGATCAGTCAAAATTTTTCTTTATTCATCGAAATTGTGTAAAAACTGTAAATACCGTAAATACTGAAACCTTCTGGTTGGCAATATTATCTGCGCAGCACAAAACGGTCACACATTCTCAGGTCAAAAAATAACACATTTCGGTCGGAAATTGAAGGATAATATAAATAAGTGGAATATATAGATGACCAGGAGCATGTCCGCTACCCAACGTCAGAAGCAGTTCGACCTGAACCGCAGGCGGGCCAGTAGCCAAGAACACAGTCCGGCCAGCGGCAGTGGCAGCTCTGCCTCCACAAACAACAATAACAACAGTGGCGGTTCGAAAAATGTGGTTTCCCCGCGACAGCGCAAACTTCAAACATCGATGGAGCGTTTGCAGGTGCAGCAGCCGAACGTGAGTCGCCGTGCAGCGGGCTCCAACTGGATGGCCGCGGCCGCTCCCGCTTCTGTGGCCGCTCCGGGAAGCGAAAACCAGTCCACGGAGGAGACATCTCCTGCGCTGACAAAGTCTGCACGCACGCGCAACAAAAAGAAAGCGATGCGCGACCGCTATTTGGCCATGGACTGCGAAATGGTCGGCGTGGGCCACAATGGGGATGACGACATGCTGGCCAGAGTGTCCGTCGTGAACCGAGTGGGCAAGGTGTTGCTGGACAAGCATGTAAAGCCGCGCCAGGAGGTCACCGACTACCGTACCAGCGTGTCGGGCATTCGCCCGCATGACATCGCTAATGGCGAGGAGTTCGCCGCCGTGCAGGATGAGGTGGTTAAGCTGCTGCACGGCCGGATTTTGGTCGGGCACGCCCTGCGCAACGATCTTGCCGTGCTGAACATTCGACATCCGTTTGATGACATTCGAGACACGTCGCGCTACAAGCCGCTCTGCAAGATTGTCTCCAACGGCCATACGCCCAGTCTAAAGCGCCTCACAATGGTCGTTTTGGGGCAAGAGATCCAGACAGGCGAGCACAACTCGGTGGAGGATGCACGCGCCGCCATGGGCATTTACAATCGAATCGCCGCCGACTGGGAAAAGTATCTGGAGAGGAAGCAGCGCCAGCAGCAGCACTTCTAGCTCCCCAGTGCTCCCAGGGGAGAGGAACTGTAGCCTTAAGTTTATTAATGTATACACGAGTTTCATTTATTGGGAACTGTTGCTTAAATGTATAAAACGTTACAATCAAAACGATCGTCTTTACTTGGGATCTACAAGAGTATAGAGTTGGTTTAAATCGGCCGCTTGGACCTCCTAAATTGGTTTAATTTGTTATTTATTGAAGTCCTAATTGAAGTTTTGTACACTTTACAAGATGTGCGAGCGCCTTAAAACTACAGCAGAGCTCTAATTAGCTTCCACTTCCTCGACTGGCGTTTGACTTGTGCCGGATCCGTAAATGGCCTCGTGGCGTTCCATCAGATCCCGCCAGGGATCCTCCAGCATGGAGGGGTGAAAGTACTGCCCACTCTGGTTGTTCTCTCTGCTGCCCTGCTGGTAGCTTCTTTGCCCCTGCACTCGGTTCTGTTGGCCCCTGCGATTGAAGCCTCCACCGCGTCCAAAGCCACGTCCCTGACCGTAGGGCCGGTGCCTCTGTGTCTCCTGTGGCGATTTATTCTGATAAAAGTGCGGCGTGTTTTGCTGAGGCTTCTGGGAGCCCTGCTTGTCCTCGTAGAAGCCAAAGTTCCCCTGCTGCTGCGTCTGTTGTCCTCCAAATTGTTGCGATCTGTAGTCCGCAGACTGGGACGGATACTGGCCCGCCCGCGGGTTGAAGGGCGAGAAATTGTTGAAGTTCTTCCGAGTTCCCATTTTAAACTTTAAAGAATTGCATATTTTCAAAACAAATACGGTAAAAAAAACATTAATTCAGTATAAAGTGACCGTCGGCCATTAACGCCGAGTAGACAGAAACGCCTTAGGAGCCGGTGTTGCCAGATGTCGAGAGGTCATGCACAAATCACCCTAGTGAATCCTTGGCGGAAAAACTGACTTTTAAATTTCTTTATATTATTCTCTAAAACGACGAGGAAAACACTTTTGAGACTTCAAGGAAAATGGATAAACGTATTGTCAGACAGATAACAATTCAAATATAAGGATTCACCCATAGCGAAATTACTGCGACATTAAACATTAATGTTTTTAAGCAGTATGTTAATCCGATGTAGGATTGATATCGGGCTTATCTAAGTATTAATAATTTTTTGCAATTAAGAAATTCTTGATTTAATCTAAAGGTAACTTAAAAATTGCACAGGTCGACATAATTTGAACTTTTTGTACCCTTGCCGGGATTATAATTTTAGTCAGAAGTTTGCAACGCAGTGAAGGAGTCATTTTCGACCCTATAAAGTATATATAATCTGGATCAGCATCAACAGCAGAGTCAATCTAGCCACGCAAACTAGTCTCTCAGTTTTAAAGCTATCTGAATGAAACTTGGCAGATAGTCTTCTATATACTCTCACTGCTATATATGTCGGAATCCGGCCGGATCGGACGACTATATCATATAGCTGCCATAGGAACAATCGGAAAATTATTAGACAAAAATTATAACTTTTTCAGTTTTCAACATATTTTAATTTAATTTAAGACATAGTCATTTGGTATTATTCTAGAATTTCGTTTTTAATTTTATGAAAATAGGAGGTCCATATCATATAGCTGCAATACTGTGACTGTAAAACTCTGATACTGAAAAGTTAATATATGTATTTATGTCTCGGTAAATGTTATGTAAGTTAGCATTACGATTTTAAAAGGTTTTCAATTTTAACAACATTTTATATGAATTTCCTGTTAGTGTTTAATTTCAAACTGCAAGGGCATACAAACTTCGGTGTAACGAAGTTGGCTTCTTTTCTTGTTTATTATTTCAGAATGTCTGTTCCAATTTTTTTCAAGTAGCTGCCATATGAACGATCAGTAAATATAGAAGAAAATTAAAAACTATGGCTGTAAAACTGTAATTGTAAAACTGTATATATGATATGTGAGCTATTTTGATAGGTTTTTATTTGACAAAAATTGTAATATTCTTAATGATCCAATTGCAATCTGCAAGGGTATACAAACTTTAGCGTTTCGACGTT
>JAEIIH010035937.1:7370-33160 GCA_018904745.1 Drosophila orosa
CTCAGCAGGTGCCGTCGAAGAATCTTGTGGAGCTGTAGTACTATCATCTGGAATCACAGTAGTTGTCTCTGGGGCTTCAGTGGATGGATCCTCTGTCGCTGTCGTACTGTCGTCTTCAGCCGTGGTGGAATCCTCAATCGTCGTTGTCTCAGCAGGAGCAGTCGAAGAATCTTGTGAAGCTGTAGTACTTTCATCTGGAACCACAGTAGTTGGCTCAGCAGGAGCAGTCGAAGAATCTTGTTGAGCTGTATTACTTTGTTCTGGAACTGTACTGGAGGTATCTTTTGAAGTTGTCTCTGGGGGTTCAGCTGATGAGTCCAGTATTGAAGAATGCGTTGTCTGGTTGGCGTCGGTTTTTTGGATTTTATTATCATTTGATTCATAATTTTTAGGATTATATTCCTTTGTTGGTGGTGCTTTGCTTAAAAAATGCGCTAATGGTATGACACTCTTAACTCCATAGCTTCTCTGTAGTTGAGTTACATCACTCTCTGCTTTTACTTGTAATGTTTCACTTAATATAAATACTAATACAATGCCTAATATAAAATCCGCGCAGGCCAACTTGTTATAATTCATCGTAACTGGATCGCGTATGAGTTTTGCAAAAGCATTTGGTCAAATGATACCTGTGTGTCGTGCATTCATATTTATAACCTTTACTGGAGCTCATTCCCATCTTATCGGATCTTTTTCGCGAAGCTTGTTATCTTTAAGAGGAACTCAATTGAACTGCCGTCTGCTGAAAGCCAATTACTTTGGATTGCTTTTTTATTACTGCGTTTATTTTTGATTACAATTTTTCGTGTTACAAAATGCTTCCTAACTTATTGTGGTTCATTGCACCTGCTAGGCGGCGGGGAATTCTACTGTATTGTCGCAGGTAAATTCGCACGACTGCAGAGGTTGGTTCCAGTATAGTCCCCCCGGGCAGCTGAGCTTAAACCCAATGTTATAGACGCACTGGATGAATTTCGTGCAGTCGGGAAGATAGGGCAAAAAGGGGAGTCCAGATGCGCAGCTCAGGGATGGAGCCTCCGTGGACTTGTCTCCGTCTTCAGTGCAGTACGGCGAGTCCCAGCCACACACATTCAGCTCGCGATCCCAATACAGGCCAGCGGGGCACTTTTTCAGGATTCCAACTCCATATAAGCATTGATAGTACTCACGGCAGTCAGGTGCTGGGAGAAAGAGTTCGTCATCATCACAGAGAACAGGTGGGGGCAATGTTGTGATGGGATCCTCGTCTGTTGTTTCTGAAGTGGTTGATTGGTCCGTTGTGGTTTCAATCGTAGTATCCTCCGCTGACTCAGCCGTGACACTTAAAATAAGTGTAAGGAGCCAAGCAATGCCGACATTCCTGAGGTCTGTAGTTGCAAAATGATTAGTTGCAATTGTGGCAAAAAACAGTCACCTTACCTCTCATGCTTGTAATAGTTGTCGGTAAAGTACCAATCTTCACCGAGACCCACTGCTTATATAGCAATAGCTTCAAGTTTACAGCGAATCAATACTCATCTTTTATATGTCTAATCAATGCAATATATACCTATACTAATTCCGTAGTAAATAAATTCTTGAATGCACGTTGACTCTTATCGCGTAATATTTTTTACGGCTTGCAATTTACCAGGTAACTCTAGATACTCTGTAAAGCGTCATAGTCTATATCAGACCTATCTCAGGTTATGACGCTTTACAGCGTTTACATATACAAATACTCATGGAAAATAAAATTCAAGAAAATATAGACAATGATGCCATGCTCCCTTTTAACGTATTTTCAGAAAATTTGTTGTTTAAAAATATTCTAGCAAACTATGTTCTATATTCTATAAACTAGCAAACCTTATCAGTATAAAGAGTAAATTATCTAACTGATTGATTGAGTCTCAGAGGAAGCAAGTCAAGCGTTCTAAGAAATTCAAAGTTACATATATCAAGTGAAATCGGAAACATTTGAATTACTGTTTATATTTCACTCCAAAGCTTGTGTGGGTTACTTCTTTGTTAACCATGGTGATAACAATTAAACCATTTTGACAAATGAAACATTTGGTATATATATTTACTTTGGATTTATGATAATTATTATAGCTTCATGTATTTGAATGAGCAAAAGTAACAATGGTCTAACTAACTATATTTCTGTTAGTAACTTATACTTCCGACAATAGCTTTGTCTAATCTAGTTGGGAATTTACAAGGGACATTAACCTGCTAGTAAAAAACCACTGATTTGTTTAGTTGTCGAATACACTAAAGAAAATATAATAAGGATTTAAATTGTAATTAAAAAAAAACAAATGTGATGCTAATAATTTGCATTAGATTATCTTTTTGTATCTTAGCATACTGTAAAAAGTATTTAGGTTTAATACCATATCTTGTACAACTATGGTCTTATCTTAAAAGCATTGTTAATGTTCTAAACATAAATTATAAAGATGCTAACTAACATTGAATCTCTGATTTCGAGACTCTTCTATTATTCCTATCTTGTTGAATAATTATTATCTTATCGAGAAGAATAAATTGATTACAGTAATAAACAGAATCATATTTCGTGTTTCACCTTGAATGACTGATCTAGAGGGTGTGCTATCTAACGGAAGTGTCTCTAATAACAAAGTTTAAATCGATATCGGCAAGTGAATGTTTTCCAAATGGTGATAATTATGTTTATGCACTTTTCATGGTTAATACCGTGCGGTTCTACTTAATTATCACGAAGAATGCACGCGTGTTTTATCTTATTTATCGAAGATAGTGGAAACGAGAACTTGTTGTATGCTAATTAGAGAATTATTGGTTCTGAAATGGTATAAATACCGCCAGCCATGTGGATGCATTCATTGGACCGGGCTACTACCATGAAATGTAAGTATCGGAATGGAAACTGAATAATATCCTTTAGCATTGAAGATAAACGTTATTGGGTTTCAGTGGTCTGGATATTGATGTCCTTGCAGCTTATGCTCTTGGCCACAGCCCTGAGCGCAAGGCGATGTGTCAAGCCTACCGCCGCACCAGAACCCACAGAGGATCCGGATGACCCCACTGATGACCCCTGGGATCCAACGGACGACACAACTGAGGATCCCTGGGATCCAACTGATGAGCCATCGAATTCTACACAGACGCCCTTGGATCCTACCGGAGAACCAACAGAAGAGTCATCGGTGCCAACGGAAGAGCCTACAGAAAAGCCCACAGATCCCACCGGAGAACCCACTGCAGAACCCTCCGATCCAACGGGAAATCCGACAGAGAATCCCTCAGATCCTACTGGTGAAACTACAGAGGAGCCTTTGGATCCTACGGAAGGTCCCACAGAGAAGCCCTCAGATCCAACTGGAGAAACTACAGAGGAGCCTTTGGATCCTACGGAAGATCCCACAGAGAAGCCCTCAGATCCTACTGGTGAAACTACAGAGGAGCCTTTGGATCCTACGGAAGGTCCCACAGAGAAGCCCTCAGATCCTACTGGGGAAACTACAGAAGAGCCTTTGGCTCCCACCAGTGAAGCTTCCACAGATAGTCCCACAGGGGAGACGTCGAGAGCCACCGATACGCCCTCAGACTCAACAGCCGAAGAAGATACCACTGAGAAACCAACAGATAATCCCCCGGAACCAACAACTTCCGAGGTTTCGGGTACAACCTATCCCATGCCCAGCGTTGATGCAAACGCCTCGTGCCGGGCACATAAGGGAGTGCAGTTCCTGCCCCATCCGTACGATTGCCATCTGTACATTCACTGCGATGGAGATGTGGGATTCGTCATGGACTGTCCCAGCGATCTTTACTGGAATTCGGTAGACCAGACCTGCGACAAGACCTGCGGCTAGCGAAATAAAGTACTTAGAATAGCATGCTCTTAACAATTATCACTTCTCTCACTGCTCCGACTTCCTTATCGACCTTCGAGCGGTCTTGAGCTGGGCCACGACCATGCTCATGACATTCATTCATAATTTGGCGAAAAATGGGGAGTGGTTACACCTCGATAGGTGGTTCCAGGAACCAAGGCACCGTGAGTTCACACCCCAATTAGGCTGACATGATGGGCCCGTGTCTAACATGATCAACATAATTGATGGCGATAAGAGAAACTAAAGGCCGACCTGGCAGTCACTAATGATGTATATAAGGGCTTCGAATTTTTGGCAATGATGCGGAGTACATTTCGACCGACACAAGAGGAATACAAGTGAATAAGATGAAAGGTGAGCAGATGCAAAAAGGATGCTGGTAGATCCTTGGAATCTACAATTCGAATTCTCGTCTCCAGTTACTCTGCTAGCTGTGGTGGCACTCACTACAGTGGCCAGCCTGGTGGGAGCCGCCGACCCTGAATGCATTTACCGCAAGATTCGCGGCCTCTCGCCGCACTGGCCGAATCCTACGAGTTGTTCCAGCTACTACCGCTGCTCCACCAAAGGCACCGTCCGCTCGGTGACGTGTCCGGCGGGCAAGGAGTACAACCCGAAGACCGGCAAGTGCTCTAGCGCCAAACGCGGCCTGTGCAAGCTGAGCCTTGTGGCTCCTCTCGCCGATGTAAGTAAACGTTCCTCCAGAAACCTCGATCAAAGGATTTTAACCCATGTCCCCCCCTAGGCCGTCAATGTGTGTGCCACAGAGGTGAATGGTGCCTACTTGGCCAAGACCGGATACTGCGGCGAATTCTTCATCTGTGACGAGCAGACTGCCTACCCGCAAAGGTGCGAGTCCGGTAGCTACTTCAATCTGACGGAGAGCGCCTGCGTTCCGGATTCGGATGACACGTGCTGGCAGAACCTGTGCATCGGTAAGGCGAGCGGCGCCTTCATCGCCAAGGATGAAAGCTGCGGCAGCTACTATGTGTGCTCGGATGCGGGTGCCACGCTCCAGACCTGTCCCCTGGGCAGCTATTTTGACACCAAATTTGAAGCCTGTGTGGTGGATGAAGGAAACTCCAATTGCTGGGTCAACTTCTGCATTGGCAAGAACGATGGATCGACTGTGGCTGACAAGAACAATTGCTCCGTGTTCTACGTATGCGCCGATAATACGGCGACCTATCAGGTTTGCCCGGAAGGCAGCTATTTCGAGAGCAATAACTGGGAATGTGTTCCCGGCACTTGCCCAACGGAGCCTTGCGATGATACCACTACCACCACTGAGGCGTGCGACGAGGATACCACCACGACCACGGAATCCCCGACCGATTGCGATTGCGGTACCATTAAGAACTCCGAATTCAGTCCCGACCCAGACAACTGCCGCAAGTTCTTCATCTGCATCGACGGTGTCCTGGTGGCGGGAGACTGCGGCAAGGGCAACCTGTTCAACTCCAACCTGACCGTTTGCATTGTGGACGAGAAGAACGAGTGCTGTGTGGCGGACTGCACAGATGGTGACGTGAAGGTGAATGCCCAGGACTGCACCAAGTACTTCAAGTGCCAGAATGGCGATTGGGTTTCCGAGTCCTGTGTGTCAGGCAGTTATTTCAACCAGAAGCTGGATGTTTGCCAAGTGGATAGCAATGGTGTGTGCATCGGAAGCGACACTACAACGACCACCACCACACCCAATCCACTCTTAAGCACCACTACCACCACCACACCCAATCCACTCTTAAGCACCACTCCGGTCGTAGAACCAAGCTCGGCCACTAAACAGTGCAATGTGCGTGATCCGCCAGCCAGTGGCAAGAACTGCTGGAGCTACTCGGCCTGCATCGATGGCCAGTGGGAGGAGGAGACCTGCCTAACGGACTACTACTTTGACGCCTCCGCGGGCATTTGCCGCGAGGACACCGACAATACCTGCCCCGAGAACAGATCGAGCGGATCGCGCCAGAAGAGAAGTGCGGAGCCGGCGCCAGCGGACTGCGACTGCGAGGGCGGCATTAAGCAGGGCAGCATCGTGGGCCATCCCACCGATTGCGACAAATATCTGATTTGCGAGAATGGCCAGCTGGTGGAGGGAACCTGCGGCGTGGGAAATGTCTTTAAGAACTGCAGCGGAGTATGTGCCCCTGACAAGGCTGCAACCTGCTGGGTGTGCTCCAACAAGCCCAACGGCTACCAAATGGTCAATCCGACCGACTGCACCAGCTACATAACCTGCTGGAATGGCCTGGCCACCGAGCACACTTGTGGCGCCGGCGAATGGTATAACGGAAACAATGAGTGCGCCGTTGATGTGTTCGCCAAGTGCATCAATCCGTGCACCTGCGGCACTGGCAACGTGGCTCATCCCATTTGCACCGACTATTTCCAATGCACTGACGGAGTTGCCCAGGTGGTGGAATGCCCCGCTGGCCAGGCCTTCGACTCTGCCACCGGAAAGTGCTCCTCATCCGTAGAGTGCTCGGCTCTGAAATGCGCAACTGCCACCGATGGCACCACCTATCCTGTGGCTGGCGACAGCAGCAAGTTCTACATCTGCCTCAACCAGCAGGCCACCATTGCGGCCTGTCCGGCCAACTCTGCCTACGTCACACTCTTGGGTATTTGCCAAATCCAACCCAGCGTAAGTAGCATCCTGCCGGAGAAGGGATACTCTATCTATCTTATTGGTAACTAACTCCAACACATATCCACATGTCGACCGTAGTGCCAGTGCGACCAAAGCTTCTGCACAAACGCCGCCGAGGACAAGACGTATCCTTCTTTGAGCAATGACACCTCGACCTTCTGCATTTGTCAAAACGGCGGTGGATACATTAACTCGTGCCCTGCGGGACTCTATTACAACCCCACCGGAGAAATGTGCGACTTTGTAAGTAGTCTTAGCGACATTCAATTTGAGTGATCCGTAGCTAATGACATCTGGTTCTAGACGGGAAATTGTGATCCCCAAGTCTGCACAGGTCAGTCGGAGTACTACGTCTCGCCGGACTACGTCGACTCGAATAGCTTCTGCCTGTGCCGCGCTGGAGAACCCGTCGCAGTGCCTTGCCCGATTGGCTACACTTTCGACTCGACAGAAATGGAATGCGTTCTCATTCCTCAGCCCGACGTAAGTCCACACCACTTACTTAATCAAATATAGGACACTAACTTAGCTTTTCTATTTTCGTAATAGCCACGTTGTTGCAGCAACGGGTGCTTGAACAAGACCGACTACACCACCCTTCCAGCCGTGGACACCACCGATGGCTTCTGTATCTGCGTGGACGAGCTCCCCAAGTACAACAGCTGCCCCGATAATTCCCAATATAACTCGTCGCTTGGCACCTGCGTTGCCAACCCGGTAAGCACTGCTCCTGGTGTGGTGAAGCCATCTCTGATCGTCCTTCTCCCAGGTCACTTGCGGTCTGAACGCCTGCGATGCGAGCTTATGCGAGAGCAAGCTGGACTACGACGTCTTCCCCGCTGAGAGCGATTCCGCCGGTTTTTGCTACTGCCAGAACTCCTGCCCCGTTTTCATAGAATGCCCCGATAATCTGGTCTATGACAAAGATCTGGGAGCTTGCCAAGAACCAGTGGTGAGTGGGTCGAATTACTGCATTTGTTTTCTTTATAAGATCAGATCAAATAATCAAAAATAATCTTTTCTCTCCTTTGCCAGGATCCGTGTGCCGTGGTTAAATGTAATGCCACTGAGTGTGACACCCTCTCGGACTACACACCCTATTTGCCGAACGACGGAATCGATGGCTTCTGCTATTGCGAGGGCGGTATGCCCATTTACAGCGAATGTCCTGAGGGTCAGACATTCGAAGTGTCCCTGGGCCTTTGCGAAACGAAAACGGTGAGGCACTGAATATGTCTATAGGTATTTAAGGATATTTAATCTTTTGAAATCCCCAGGATGGCTGCTCCTCCACGGACTGCGATGCTGAGAAGTGTTCCTGCATGGCTGACTACGCGGCCTTCCCAACGATTTCGGGCACTAACGAAAGCACCGCCTACTGCTACTGTGATAATGGTGAAGTCTTCCTTGGACAATGCAGCCCTGATATGGTATTCCTCGCTGACCAAGGACGATGCGGAGTTTTGGCGGTAATGAAAATCTAAATGACTCCCAAGGATTCCTTACTCACTTTCATCCCATGGTTGTTAGGCATCTGAGTGCGTCTGTGAGGCTGGTAAATGCGGCCCCGATGACTATTTCGCTTATGCCGCCCTGAACACCAACGAGGGCTTTTGTTTCTGCATAGCCGGCAGCCCGGTGTTCAAGGATTGCCCCGCTGGCGAGAACTACGACAGTGCAATCGGCATCTGTCAGGTACCATCTGCCAAGATCGTCTCCTCCAGCGCCTGCGATGTCACCCAATGCCTGACCCGTGAAACGGTCGCCGTCGCCTTTGCCGCCGTGAATACGACCACTGGCTTCTGCACATGCGACGACGTGGGCCTATCCACCTTCCACAGCTGCGCAGAGGGCCAGGAGTTCGACACCGTCAAGGGTTTGTGTGCCATAAAGAACACCATCATGATGATTGCGTGCAACCTGCAAGAGTGCCACAAGCGAGCTCGCTTTGAGCCCTTTGCCGCCCAGAACCTCGAGACCGGATTCTGCTCGTGCGACGACGAGGAGAAAGTCAGTGTGACCTATCATCCCTGCCCCGTTGGCCAGACGTTCGCCGCCGAACTGGGCCTGTGCGCCAGCCATGGCATCCAGAAGCGATCCCTGGAGACGGAGGAAAACGTAAGGTCCATGTCCTTGTTCAAGAGATTCTTCCATAAACTCTTCTAAGCTAGTCCGGGACTAGCTCTTTATAATCCTATATTCTACCTATGACATTAGTTGTTATTTATGAGTTACGTTTAATGTGAATGTTCCGCTTGTTCCACTTCTATACGTATAAATACCCAATAATAATGTACTCTACCCACATATGCGCTACAATAAATTCAAACTAGATGAATTAACCATTTTCGGCTTTTTATTCGTGTGCCTATAGAATGGAACATGTGGACGTGCTGCTAGCCAGGGTCCAGGGGTTTCCTCCGCATAATGTTCAAGAAAGCTTGATAAGTTCTCTATTCTTTTGTTTTCCAGTTTTGCGACAACGATGAGAAGCGCTCGGTGCCGTCAAACTGTTCCCAATACGAGGTCTGCATTGATGGCCATTGGCGACGACGCACTTGCTCCGACCAGCGCTATTATAATCCGGAACAGCAGCGGTGCCTGGAGCCCCGCGATGATTTGGTCTGTGCCTACGCCAGAGTCTCCAATCTTCCGTCCTGCAGCAACCTCACTGAGTCCCAGACCTTGACCGCCAAGAATGGCAACTGCTGGCAGTTCTTCCGCTGCTCCGCCGGGAAATGGCGTCTTCGCAACTGCCCCAAGCAGCACTACTACTCACCCCTTCCAGGATCATGCCTGCCCCTGCCGTGGGGCCACGAGCAGGAGAAGAACCAAACCATTTGCAGTTGGGTGAGGTCAAAGCAAGCTGTGAATGTCTCCGCGGATTGCGAGGAGCGCGCAGTGCGTCCATCAGCGGTGGCTGGGTGCCACAGCTACCTCATGTGCCTGGACAACGCCTGGTGGCTGCAGCAGTGTCCCCTGGACATGTACTTCAGCAGGGAGCACAACTATTGCCTGCCCAACGATGCCGGGCAGTGCGCCATGGCGGTGAACCAGAGTCTGGAGACCTGCTCCAGCGGCGATAGTCGCTCGCTGATAGGCAGCTGTCACAGCTACGAGCTGTGTACGGATGGCCAGTGGACGCGGCAGCGCTGCCAGGAGCGGGAGCAGTTCGAGCCCATGCTGGGATGTGTGCCCAGCGATGGAAGTTGTCAGGCAAATGGAATGCGGCGCATCTGCCGTGAGGGGGAGCTGCGTGCTCAATTCGGACACAACTGCTCCCAATCGTTCTTTTACTGCGAGGCGGAGGAGTGGCATCTGGGCAGCTGCCTAAAAGGCCACAGTTTCGTTGGCAATCTAAACAGGTGCCAACTGCAGGCTCGCTGCCGATTGCAGATGAAGGAAATCGCTGCGGAGAACCAGTGTCTGGAACAGGCGGATGGCTTGAGTGTGCGCGATCCCTCGGACTGCACTCGGTTCTATCTGTGCGTGCAGCAGATGCCCACCATCCTGCAGAGCTGCCCCTCTAGCAGCTTTTTTGATCCCATCAAAGGATACTGCCGGCCCAACGATGGCTCTTGTCAGCTGCCCATATGCTCCGGCCTGGAGGATGGCAAGCTGGTGGCCCATCCTGATGATTGTCGGGCCTACTACAGCTGCTCCAGCCAGAACGGAACGAGTCTGGTTCAGTGCGACGAGGGCCAGTACTTCCACAGCCTTCTCCAGATCTGCCGCGTGGATAATGGTCAGTGTCGAAAGGAGCCCGACCAAAATGATAACCAGACCGGCACGAAAATGTGCTCTGGACTTCATGGAGTAAAGCTTCCCCACGAGCTCTACTGCAATCTGTACTACGCCTGCGTCAAGGGTTTAGCGATCCCGGTGGAGTGTCCCGTCCAGCATCAATTCAATCCGGTGCTGTCCCTCTGCGAGCCGGAATCGCAGGCCGCTCAACTATGTCGGAACGGGCAGCTGGAGGCGAATGCCAGCTACGTCTACAGCTGCGGCAGTCTTCAGGATGGCAGCTTTTTGGCCAACCGGACTGACTGTACCCGGTACTTCATCTGTGCCGGTGGACTGGCCACGGCCCAGCGATGTGCTGCCGGCAGCTTCTTCGACGCGGAACAGCTGCTGTGCGTGAAAGACGACGGCTCCTGTCCGTTGGTGGAGAAGGTTGGCGATGACGAAGACCCCAACAATCAGCATGTGCCACCCGATCCGCTAGTGTGCGAGGGCAAGCACGGATACATAATGCCAGACCCGGCCAACTGCAATAACTTTTACTTGTGCGTCTCTGGAAAACTGCGCCATGAGCTGTGCTATAGGGACTACTTCTTCAACGCCACACTGCAGCAGTGCCAGGCTTTTGACGTAGACTCGCCAACGGAGCAGACACCCATAGAGTCCCAGCAGAGTGAGCTCAGTGGCCAGGAAAGGTCAGGAGCGACCGGAACCTGCAGCGATGCAGCCACTACTTTTGCCGGAATTTGTGCAGTCATTGGAAATGGTGCCTTAATCGCGGAGCAAGGCGACTGCCGGCGGTACACCAGCTGCGAGGACGATGAAGCCCTTTCCCAGCGATGTCGCAATGGCGAAGGCTTCGACAGCCTTCTAGGCATCTGCCGTCAGAACGATGGAACCTGCCTGATGGAGAACGGCGGACGTGTGGGAGTCTGTAACGGCAAGCACGGACAGCTGGTCCGGAATGCGGATAACTGTCGGGGATACTTTGTATGTGTACATGGCCAAATCATTGAGGGAGAGTGTGCCCAGGGACAGTTCTTCAACAAGGCGACCAGCAGCTGCGAGCTGGATGCCCAGCAGCAGTGCAAATCCGATACGGATGACGTGATCTCCGGCGACAAATAGAATTAGGTGTGCACTGCAGACTTGGATCTGAGCTAGTTAAGGAATACTTTTGGTGGTGGTTAAAATTATTGGGATACTGAAGAGATATACAATAAAAGTATATAAAATCACAGTTCAAGGGATCCCCTTTAGTCTACTCACCTAATTTAGAGCCATCGAGCAATACTCCAAATACAAATAATTGTCATTTGAATACCTTGATAGGTGGCTACTTCAGAAACAATATGATACATGTAGCCTGCAGTCAATCAGAAACAAGGGAGACCCACAAAAGGGTCTGAAAAGCACGCACTTACCCCCGAAATAATAACAATTTTGGGCATGGGGCTCCCAGTTATTAGTGACGTGCATTTAATCAAAATAAACCTTCTGCCGTACAATAATAGTACTTAGAGCATACGAGTACTACCAGACAATGTCGCATTGGAGTCTATTTTTATGGTCACGAATTTGAGCGAGTATTTATCAAGGGTACGATACGACGTTGTTTAGAGTCCCCCTGGAGATAGGTTTATTCAAGGCTTAAATTCACTTTGGTTATAGGTCAACCGCCATTACATACGTACGTGTCAAAACCGTATGACGGTTATAGACCCTGCGAGTAACTGACGTCATTTACACCAAGGATTGTACATAGATAGTGGCCAGGAAACGTTCTGCCGGCCAGTCGGCCTGATTTAAAATTAGGAAGTCATCACGAAGAACCTCGTGCAGCGAGTCAAATACCATATTAATAGAATATTCGTGTTAAAAGTGCCCACCCAGAGCCATTACGACCCACAGACAGACCCAGATGCGTATGTTCTGTCAGTGATGGGAAGGTATACGTTGTTTTTACCTAGAAAAAAGTTGTAATACTATTACATATATATAGGAAGTATATGATAAATTAGATTTTTAAATGCAGGCAATATGTCCCTAAAATCAATCAATCTTTATAGTTATAGCTTCCCTTTTAGGTACATCCATCACTATGACTGGCACTCTCTCTCTCTCTCTCTCCAACCGCACACCCAAATGCCACTCAACCGGAGAGCCGCAGAAACCGTGATTATCTATCTGTCCCAGAGTGTCACTGTCCTGGAGCTCCTGGTCGGTCATTCGGTCGGGAACCATCGTAGTGAGCGGTGCGCCCGTGCAGAGCGGAAAGTGTGAAAGCCAAGTGGTAGTACAAGTGGATTTGATGGACGTGCGAGCGTGTGCTTGGATAATGTGAACCTTGATTGAGAGATAATAGTTACAAGCCACACACAAAATCAATAGTGGGTCAGCTCGAACTGGGAATCGAAAAGGTGTCCTGCAGACTGACACATCTCTCCGATCGATCGCGAATCGCATCTAGTGAATGTGAGTCAAGTGCATCTCGGCAGAAGCCGGAAATCAATAATCGATTACTCATATATAAATGGGACCCGCCGAAAGGAGCGAATCAATAATCCTTCAATTGTTGTGATTACTTCAATGGCATGGGACTTTTCACAACTGCCAACGAACGCTGACATTTCCAGGACGTCCGTCGCACGCTTATTAGTGATCCAGGTACGAGTTCGAGTCCGCGAATGGATTTGTTTGTTTGTTCGTTGTGGCAATCCCCTGACCGACCCCCCTGCACTCTCTCTAAGATGGGGCAACCACCATCACTAAATCTAGGGCAATTATTTAGAACTATTGTCATTCGTCCGCTTGGGAAAGTGCTCACCACTCGTAGCAACAAGTTTGTTTGCCCAACCTTTGCGACCAAGTGGAGTCGCTCCCATGGTGCATTGGTGGCTAATGTAAAGGCATTATCCCTCGGGGCCATTGCCATTCCCCCAGCCCCCACCGTCCAGACCCTCATCAGGCTGGACAAACACCTCTCCATGGGTCAATGTCGAATGCGTGCGTGAGTTCACCTTTTGATTGGAACGCGCCTGCAAATGAAGATACAAATACTCGTAAGGGTATAAATTAACGCCCTGCTCGAGGGCAGTAGTATAAACATGCTTGAATAATTAATGTCATGCCTCGTGGATTCTCGCGGAATCGGGGGATAAGAGTATGTGCAGCCGGACAACTTCTGAGCGGCAGCCTGGCCCACCCAGGACTCCCACTTTCACTCCCACTCCCACTGCCACTCGAGTTTTCGAACTTGGGACTTTAAATAGTTTATCATGGGTACAGGAACAGGTGCTGCTAACCCGAGTCTCCAAACTAGGCCAAATTAGAAAGTGGCCCCATATGACCTGCCGCCCATCCAATTACGCTCCTCTACAGAATTCCATGACGCCGATCCCCCTGCGGTGGAGAGAGGAGAAGCAACCGCAAACGCATCGACAGCCAGGCCCACGATGAGCAGTCACGACGGAAGGTCCGGCGACAGGTCACATATCTTTCAGATACGCATCGACAGCGTCGATGATGAGAGCACCGCCCCCATAACGGAGGCCAGCTCACGAGAGGATCTCATTGGCAGTGCTGCCCGGGAGGGTGAGAGGACCAGCGAGCAGTCGGTCTTTCAATTTCCCAGTAAGTACATCCCACTTCTATCCCGCTTCCGCATTATCTAATCCTCCCCCTATAGGATTCCTTTCGGTGCCAACCCTGCGAAGTCCGCGTCAATCCCCAGATCCCTCCACCCGCCGGGAGGTGATGTCCAGTCCGGCCAAAAGTGAGCGCATGATACGCCGGAGTCAGACCAAACTGCGACCCAGAAGACTCAGTCAGGACAGTGGCATTGTGGCGGGAAGATTGATTAGTTACGGGGTGAGTTAGTTAGCCTAAGTTATGGATATCCAGAGATAAAACTGATGTATCCACAGGAGAGTGCCCTTATCGACTCCGATCTGCACACGCGCGTCATCGAAACGGATCACATGAAGAGAGATAACATATACGGCTGTCAGGAAGCGAATAATGTTACGGCGGCGAACCTCAAGCCCTCCACCCCGATTCTGCCCAAATCCAAGCTGAGTGCCAATCGCGCCCGGGCAGGTTCGGCTGCCTATACGGAAAAGTGGCTCAACTCCTCGGTGATGCGGACCAGCAATGGCAGTTCCCTGTACAGCAAGTCCAATCCTATTGCCGTGCCGCTGCCCACGCACCTGGAGTCGGAGTCGGCGGAACCGAGTCCCACGCAGGCCTTTGGTCCGAAAATCGTAGGCAGCCATGAGGAGGATATACCTGGGACAGCAATGCGGCGCAATTTGGGCTTGAATTTGAGTCCAACGCTGGGTTCCGGCGACAGAGTGAATCAATCTTATGAGGTCATGGAGTCGTCGCACTCCAACGTTTTACCAGATCAGTTTGGCTACCGCCAACTGATGCCCACGGAACGAAAGGCCTCGGATTCGACGAGCAGTATTAGTGGCAGCTACTATGGCAGCCGGAAGGCCAGCAAGAGTAACAGCCTGGGAGGAGAGTCTGGGGATGAGAGGAGGGTCAGCAAACAGGATCGAGAGGGACTGGACCCGGAGTCGCTAATGTTCCGGGATGGTCGGCGGAAAGTGGACATGGTGCTGGCCTGGGAGGAGGAGGACCTGGGCGTGATGACCGAGACGGAGGCCAAGCGCCGCGATAATCGGCGAAGCTTCATGGAGAACCTTATAAAAGAAGGACTGGAAGTAGAGCTAGAGGACAAGTCGCAGTCCTTCAACGAGAAGACCTTCTTCTTGAAGATCCATCTTCCCTGGCGACTGGAGACGCGACTGGCGGAGGTCATGAACCTGAAGCTGCCCGTCAAACGATTTATCACCATATCCGTGAAGCCATCTTGGGTGAGGATGTTAATGGACACTCTCAGGGATCTAGAACCCGACATTATAAATGTTATGTATGCTTACAGGATGAGGAAAATGTTGTGCTCAGGAATGTACAGTATTGGAAGGACATGTGGCAGCGAATGACCAAAAAGATTCAATTGGATCAAACCCTTCTCGAGGGAGAGACTACCTTTAAGGCTGCAACAGCCAATGGCAATCCTGAGGAGCAGTAAGTATTGGGATTTCACAGGAAACATGGATTGATAGTAATATTCCTCTATAGGTTCATTGTAAAGGATCGCGCCACTGCGTTCACCAGTGCCCAGCGGTCGCTGATGGTGATGCAGGTGCTCATTCGGACGCCCTTCGATGAGAGCGACCGGAGTGGCATTCGGCGTCTGCTGAACGACGGCACCTACCTGGGCTGCTTCCCGTTGCACGAGGGCCGCTACGACCGGCCCCACTCCAGCGGGATCTCTCTGGACCGCCGAGTGCTGTACCAGACGTGGGCCCATCCCTCGCAGTGGTACAAGAAGCAGCCGCTGTGCCTGGTGCGCAAATACTTTGGCGACAAAATTGCATTGTACTTTTGCTGGCTGGGATTCTACACGGAGATGCTCGTCTATCCCGCCGTGGTGGGCACCCTCTGCTTCATCTACGGCCTGGCCACTCTCGAGTCCGAGGACAACACGCCCAGCAAGGAGATCTGCAACGAGTATGGCACCGGCAACATCACCTTGTGCCCACTCTGCGACAAGGCCTGCAGCTACCAGCGATTATCGGAGTCGTGTCTCTTTTCACGGCTGACCTATCTGTTTGACAATCCCTCGACGGTGTTCTTCGCAATCTTCATGTCTTTTTGGGGTATACCAAAATTGAAAATTAGATAACTTTGTTTTCATATTTAATAATCTTCAAAATAGCCACCACCTTTCTGGAGCTATGGAAACGCAAGCAGTCAGTGTTGGTCTGGGAGTGGGATCTGCATAACGTGGACATGGACGAGGAGAACCGTCCCGAGTTCGAGACGAACGCCACCACGTTTCGCATGAATCCGGTCACGCGGGAAAAGGAGCCCTACATGTCCACGTGGAACCGAGCCTTGCGATTTGTCGTCACCGGCAGTGCAGTCCTCTTTATGGTGACTTTTTTTGTTTTATTTATAAGAAGAGTACAATTGACACGAATGTCCTGCAGATCTCTGTGGTTCTCTCCGCCGTGCTGGGCACTATCCTTTATCGCATAACGCTGGTGTCGGTTATCTATGGTGGTGGAGGATTCTTTGTGAAGGAGCATGCCAAGCTGTTCACCAGTGTCACGGCTGCCTTGATCAATTTGGTGGTCATCATGATACTCACGCGAGTAGGTCAAAACTTTAATAGCTTCTGGAGGAAGTCATAAAATGCATATTATATTTCAGATATACCACCGCATGGCTATCCGGCTGACGAATTTGGAGAATCCTCGCACTCACACCGAGTACGAGGACTCCTACACTTTCAAGATCTTCTTCTTTGAGTTCATGAACTTCTACTCGTCGCTCATCTACATAGCCTTCTTCAAGGGTCGTTTCTTCGACTATCCCGGTGATGATCAGGCCCGAAGGAGCGAGTTCTTCCGCCTGAAGAACGACATATGCGACCCGGCGGGCTGCCTGTCCGAGCTCTGCATCCAGTTGGCCATCATAATGGTGGGCAAGCAGTGCTGGAATAACTTTATGGAGTATCTGTTTCCCAAGTTCTGGAACTGGTGGCGTCAGCGAAAACACAAACAGGTATGGAATCAGTTGGGTTTTTTTTTTCTTGTAATATTTTGCTGCATGAATGGCGCTTGTTTTTTAGGCAACCAAAGATGAATCGCATTTGCACATGGCCTGGGAGCAAGACTATCACATGCAGGATCCTGGACGCCTGGCCTTGTTCGATGAATATCTGGAAATGAGTAAGACTGCAATTTAACTCCTCGTCTATAATTGTAAACCCTAATCTTCTCTTTAACCAGTCCTTCAATATGGCTTTGTCACCCTCTTTGTGGCGGCATTTCCCCTGGCCCCGCTCTTCGCACTCCTGAACAATGTGGCCGAGATCCGCCTGGATGCTTACAAGATGGTCACCCAGGCCAGGCGGCCGTTGGCGGAGCGGGTAGAGGATATTGGCGCATGGTACGGCATCCTGCGGATCATCACCTATACGGCCGTCGTCTCGAACGCCTTTGTGATTGCCTACACCAGCGATTTTATACCCCGCATGGTCTACAAGTTTGTGTACTCGGAGACGCATACGCTGGCTGGATATATAGAACACTCGCTGTCCATCTTCAACACTTCGGATTACAAGGAGGAGTGGGGCGCAACGGTCAGCGAGCGGGATCCGGACACCTGCCAGTATCGCGGTTATAGGTTGGTTCCTGAAATTATTATATTTATCATCTACTTACATTTCTACCTCCCTAGAAATGGACCCAAGGACTACGAACCCTACGGACTGAGTCCCCATTATTGGCATGTGTTTGCTGCTCGATTGGCCTTCGTTGTGGTCTTCGAGGTAAATATTTTATACAGTGATCATAGAGTTTCTTACATCCGGCTTCCTGTCTCAGCACGTGGTATTTGTAATCACTGGCATCATGCAGTTCATCATTCCGGATGTCCCATCCGAGGTAAAGACTCAGATGCAGCGTGAACAACTGTTGGCAAAGGAGGCCAAGTATCAGCACGGGATCAAGAGGGCACAGGGCGACAGCCAGGACATAATGAGCCTCTTCCGAGACGCCAGCAATCGGACTTCGATTGCCGGAAGCCAGACGACAAATGCCCGCGGCAGTTGGGCCAGGCGCTTTAGCCGGCTGAGCGACGGCCTGGATGCCCACGTAGAAGTCGCGGCCAGGCCGCGGCGATCGGTTGAATCGACGGTGTGGGAGGTTTCCTGACACGAGGAGGAGGCCGAGAGCGAGGTTCATGGTCAGAGCAAGGGATAAGGCCGTGATAGAGAAACTAAATTGTCATCATTCCTCCCCTCCAAGATCATTGAAATCGTTTAGTTCATGTGTAATTGTTGTTCCAACTCCACAGTTTATATAGTCTTAGGTTTAAATATCAATGTCAGGTTCTTTGTAAATAAATTATTTTCAATGTTGTGAAAGATATATATGTAGGAATTTTCTGTACAAATACCTGCTTCTAGGTTCCGTTGCCACAGCAACCAGCCATCTTTCAGAGCCTTATTTGCTCCGTAGCAACGAAATAAACATACATATCTCTAGTTGGACATTCAAATTCAATATTTCTTTCAGCTAAAATTATTAACAATGAACAAGAAAATTTCCCCCGAGGATGCCTTTTATGAAAATTTAACACTGGGACTTATAAGGACCCTCTGTGAGTGTGATCCAAAGACCTCCTCCTGCTCCAAACCCAGTCATAAGAATCCCTATTCCGTCAGCCAATGTGCCGAGAGTGTGCAATGTGACTCTGGAGCGACGGCAGCCGCTGAATGCTTGTCAGGTCGTCAACTGGGAGCAGAGGCACTGCGTCTACCTGCCGGAGGATATGAAGAAGTTCTACCTCTCCTCGGATGGATTTGTGCTCAATTGGAGCTACCAGTATGCCCGTGAGTCGACTCTCCGCGGGCCCCTTTCTCGACTTAACACTCCACTTGCAGCCAGCGACATCCGACGGGTGGGCCACATCCATTTTCCGCACTTGCTGCAGGTGACTCTTCTGCGGGAGAACATCGAAACGACGCACTCCGTTAGCAGCTCAACGGCCCTGGCTAACAGCAACTCGGACATGCTGGGAGCAGGCAGCAGCTCGCAATCCCTTCCAGCTTCAATGGCATCCGGGAAGGATAGGTGGGGCAATGCCACACCGATAATTACAGCCAAGTCGAAGATATTTGAAATCAACAACGTGAACGAGGTGGCCAAGGTGGGTTCTCTTTTGGAGATTCACAAGATTACCCATATCTCACTCCTCACTCTCTACCAGGTGTGCATGCTGTATGAATCAACGAGTTCCAACAATCCCAAATTCTATCTGCTGGAGCTGAGCACCCTGAGCTGGCAGTTCCTGGCGGACACCTTCAGTGAGTACCTGCGCATGGCTATCGCGCATCTGGGCCTGCCCTACTGGGAGCTGTGCTTTTCCAGCTGCGGGCTGCCCTCGTGGACGGAGCAGCTGTTTCTCCTTCTGGCGCCCCATCTCCTCGAGGAGCACGAACCCCGGCGCGGTCGAGTGCTGAATCCGGCCTGCGAGCATCCCTACAATATCATCGATCCGAATATATTCCGGGGCAAGCCTAAGATGGTTACAAAGACGGTGACCAGCAGCACCAAGCAGAACAAGTGAATGAGTTCCAGTAGAAAAGTAAACATTTTATTTATGTGAAGATAACGAAAACTAAATGCCACAAAACAATGAAATGGAGAAGTGCCCCTGAGGTTGGAGTGGGTCAATATATGCGACCAATTCAAAGTCAGTTCCTCTCCTAGGAATATTGCAACTACATATTAAAACAGACATCAGATTAATGACTCATTCTTGGCATAGTGATCCACTCCAAAGAGGTAACCGGATATGTGCGGGGATGGGATGAATTATGCTTAGTAAAAGTCCGCGCTCTTATCCTCCAAATCGGCCAACATCTTGTCCCTGATCTGCGGCCGCGGATCCTCGGTGATCTCCGTGGGCACAGCGCCCGCCTGCCCCAGCATGAACTCCAGCTCCTCCGCCGTCAGCTTGTCGCCGCGCAGCTCCAGGGGACCGATGTACTGTTTGCGCAGCGCCCCCTCGTGGTAGATGAAGATGGTGGGCAGGTTCTTCTCGGGGAAGTTCGGTATGCAGGTGGTGGCGACGGATCGCAGAAACTTGGTCTGCGGGAAGCGAACAGCCAGCTGCTGCATATGGTGGTGGATCAGGGCGCAGAGGGGAACGCCATTGGCGTACAGATGCAGCACAACCCAGATGCCCTCGCCGGCCTTGGTCACCTCGTTGACGTACTCCTGGCCGGAGATCTCGCGAACTGAACCGAATCGCGCCTTTTCCGCGGTGGCCCGCATCTCGGCGATGCGACGTTGCCGGTATTGCTCCAGCACTTCGTCATCTTCCGAGTCCTCCAGCTCGTCCAGTTCGTCCAGCGACATGTCGTCGATCTTCTTGTCCCGCTGCCCCTCGTTCAGTGGCATATCTGTGCGTCGCTGGATGGCATCGTCCATCATCTTCTGGATCTGATCCTCTGTGATCGCTGCCTCCTTGGCCTTGGGTCCAATGATTCCCTTGGCGCGGAGCACATCGTTCCACTCGGTGTCGTCGTTGGGGTCCTAAGCGAAATGCAAGCCATGTGAGTTTTCATTCAAGATTTTCAATACCAAATATGGAGTTATTTTTGGATGCAGGCAGTGGTGCGTGTCGGACACAACACACCCCACCAGCGCACTCAAATATAAACTCTTTTCTTTGGAAAACACATGTTTTGTTTCACTAGTTTTACCTGCATTTTTAGTTGTTTTATTCACAGAATAAATTCCTTAAAATTTGATAGGAGAAGAGCTTGCGACTATTGTAAACTAAAAATAAAAACTAAATTATTCTAAAAATGACTCATGGACAGTGTTGCCAGATGAAAATTTCATTTTCACCTAAATAATCTCAAAAGGTTGATAACATTCGAATTCCCCCAAAAATTAATAAAAATCAGTTAATTTCAAAAATATATTATTACAGCTTTATTTAAATTATTTTTATAAATACGTTTGTACAAATTTGTATGGTTTATGCCTTAGCGCATAATATTAAATTAATATTACCATATTTTTGGGCACCGAAATATAATTTTAATTCTTTTATTGTGACTTGTGGTCCCTTGATAATAAATTAAAGATAGTACATTCATACATGGATTTATTCGAAGCGTGTTCTGAGACAATGGACGCGTGTTCATTAGTTACAATTTTTAAGAACAAGGTACATGATTTCGATTTAATATTCCCACAATACTTGATAATTATTTATCTAAGACGCGGATAAATGGCAATGAGCTACTTTTGAGCATTTATGATATCATTTATTGATCTTTTAATTGTGATCTTTTGAATTTTCAAAAAACCAAATTGTGATAAGCTATTTAAACAGTTAGCTATTTAAACAGTTTTATCTTTTCAAGACACCGATTTCTGCTCAGTTACTACATAGTAGTTGTTAAAATTAATAATACATATCAGGTCACCGATTTCCTCCTGGTAGCCAGAGGCGGCCGCCTTGTTGCCCAAATATATGAGATACTGCATAAACTTTTCGAACTCCGCCTCCTCCTGCTGCAGGCGCTTGAAACGAGGATGCACAAACTTATTTTCGCCATCCAGCATGAACGTTTGCGATTGAATCACTCTGAAAATCACAAATATATTAATAATATAGTTTAATTTCAGGACTTTTCTTCTACTTACTTGCAAAAGCGCAAAGCAATAAGGAGCATATTGTCGATGGTCTCTTTGACCTTTGCACCCTTCCGGTTGAGGAAAGCAAAGAAGGCCACCCGCTTTAGGTAGGACACATGGTGCTTGTAGAGGTCTTCGATGGAGTTAGCAGTGCACAGGTCTTCCTTGAAACTCTTCCAAGTGGTCTGCAGGGCCTTGGCCACCAAATGGGTCTGCAGCGAGGTCACAAAGTGCAACAGTTTGTGGCGGGCCACCTGCAAATGCCGAAACTGGACAGACGTCCGGAGCTCTGGGCCAAGCAGCTTTCCCACCCGCTGCAGGTGCTGGGAGGTTCCGTCCAGAATGAAGCTCACGTGCCGCAGCTTCAGCAAATACCCAAATATTTCGCCGTATTTGGCAATTGTTTCCGAACTTATCACCAGGTTCAGGGGCCAGTCAACCTTGCAGTGCAGAGCCAGCATGGAGGTGGCATCCGGGGACCAGAAATTCAGGCTATCCGGGATCTTTGTGCAATTCAGGGTGAGATTTTGCGTTACTGTGGTCTCATCCGCCGGGCAGCATGCCAACGCAGTGCCCAGCATCGTGTCGAGAACGCCCCTCTGGGAGAGACTCTTTGGCGCGATGCCCGCTTGGATCCTGTCTAGAATATCGGTTGTGAGCAGCCCACCAAACTGTCCGTCCAGCAGGAAGAAGTAGTTCCTCAATCGGCGGAAATGCTCGTAGATGCGCAGCTCCTTGAATATTCTCAACACCTCGTTCCGGAGAAGGGCGTAGTAGGCGTTAACGGGCACCATCACGGACACTTGGAGGCACCGGCGGGCCATAAAGGGATTGCAGACCTCCGGTAGGGTAGCAGTTGCAGTCGCCACCGGGGCGTTCCCTGCTGGAAAGTTCGTAGGCAGTCTGAAAATGGGCTTAAAGCTGGTCAAAATTTGTGCCGCTGCTTTCTCAGGCGAAGGCTTTCTCTGTGGCGACACGGCATCCTCCACTTCATCATTATTATTATTAATATTATTATTATTAGAGGCATCCTTGTCAGTTGTGTTTTCAGGCGGCGTAAGAGCCCCAAAATCGGCATCGGAGGTAATGGACATGGGCGTTAGAACCGACAACGGCACTTCCGCGTGCAGCTTGTGGGGTTCCAGCGGCAGCTGCAAGGTGCTATCTGCCCCCCGTTCGGCCAACCTGATTCCATACTCGCTGCTCATTACCTTCCGCCTGTTTATGGCCCGCTCATCGGTGGACTGCATTTGACGCTGGATTCGGCGGGTGTTGTCATCCTCGGTGGAGTTGTAGTTACCGAAGGAATCATGCTGCTGCATGCGGAGCCGGTACCGCTGGAGGTCAGTCAGCTGGTCGGCGGTCTCCGTCTCCTTGAGATTCGCATTAATGTCGGGGGGCAGGTGGGCCCGTAACCCGGTCGAAGTCGTTGGGTCCGCCGGCTCTTTCACATTGACCATCGCCTGGAAGTGTTCCGAGGAGAGAATGTGCTTGCGATTACGATCGAGGTCCGATTGCAAAGTCGGATGGTCATTGGAGTTGAGCTCGTCCAAGGTAGGCTGGGATATTGGCTTGTCAGGCTGCTCCGAATTGTCTGCCCCAGCCTCCGCCTCCTCCGCTTTATCATCCTTGTCTATCACAGATTCGGGGCGGGAACAGGGCCCCCCCAGGCAGGACTTAAAGCTGCGATCGCTGTTTGAGCTGCCATCTGGACTGAAAGTGTCCTGGGACTGCGGCTCAACACCCGATAGACCCTCGAGTTGAGCCACTTGCTTCAGCAATGTCTCCTTCTCTTGGAGCTGCCTCTTCTCCTCCAGGCGCTCACTTTCCCTCAGAAAGACCATTTCATTGGCGATTTCCTGGCGCCGCTTCTCGAGAACGTCCTGTTGGTGGAGCTCCAGCTCTGCATTGAGCTGATCGTAGCGCAGTTTCTTCTGGGCATTCGCCTCCAGCTGTAGCACACGCATATGCTCATCCCAGGCAGCCAGATGGGCCCGGGTGCGCTCGACCATGAGGTTCTGGAAGTTGCGCTTGGCCGCCATGCGCTCCTGGAAGATGCTTTTCATGCTGCACCATCCGAATCGTTGGTATATGACCTCATACTTTTCGGTCAAGCGGCGACGCATATCCTTCAGCTGCTGCTCCGTCAAGCAAACCACTATTTCCGGGAATTCAACATCGAAGACGGGGTGCTATATGGGTTTTTGGAGTGACATTATGAGCTATTATTGGAAATATCTCCACCTCACCTGAGCATTGTAGGCCTTGAGCACCCGATTGTACTTCCCGCACTGCAGGATGTCCTGCTCACAGCCGGATAGGAAGGCCGGAATTTCCTCGTTGACCACTTGGTAGCCCCTGTTGAAGAACTCCTTGCTGCACTCATCGATCGACGACGGCGATGTGTTTCGGCAGCGAGTGATGAAAACCTCGTTGAGTTCCTCGTCCAGCTCGCCATGGTAGATCCAAGTCTGCAACTGGCCGAAGTAAGTCTGCGACATTCTGCGCAGCAGATAGATTACAAACTGCAGGAAGTCGTTGTTGCCGCAGGTGTCGATGGCCTGCCAGAGGCAGTTCATTAGGAAACATCCAGACACTCCAGCCTCTAGATTTACTTTATTCAGAGATACAATTTTAATAATGTTTAGCTGGGAAAAAGGGTTGGAAACTTACGCCTGGGTTCCCTCTCGAAAACGTTATCCAACTGTCGCAGGATCTGCATAGCAATCTGGCAATTTAGCTGCAACTGGGGGAGAGTGTCGGCTGGCTGTAAGAGTAGAAACTGGCGAGTGGTGGCCAAGTAATCCACCAGGATTTCGCGAAAAACCTGCGAGCAAGCGACAAGTTAAAAACCACGTTAAGGTGACTCGCAGACACGCCGACTCACCCGGTTGAGAGGTCTCTCCAGACGGGCATTGTTGTACGAGCTAAGGCTGATGCGGGCACTCAAGCGGCGGTAGGCAGAGCCGGCCCGCAGAAAGGGTTCCGCGAAGTCCGCCAGGATCTCAGGCAGACAAGTGCGCAGGGTGGTGTTCGGCCTAAACAGCAGCTCCTTGTCGTCCTCCGGCGAACACATAAACGTTTCCGACTGGAGACCAGCCGCTGCCTTCTTAAGGTGATCAATGAGCAGATCTTCCGTGATATAGCTAAGCACCAGTTCCTTGTTCGCTAGGAGATATAGCTCGTTGCTCATCATCCGATCCGAGATAAAGTGCTTCTCCTTTTTCGATGCAGGTTCCTGATACTTCGGGGGTTCCTTTTCTTCTTTTACATGGAGGAACTCCAGCTGGGGAATCGGTGGCATAGATTGCTGCCTACTCTCTCTAATCCGATTAAGGGATGCCGCCAAACCGGAGGTGGCGACAGTCGTTGGTATTATTTGCTCAACTGGCTTATTCATATTAGACGGTAGGGGATCCCCGGCGGGCTCTTTTAGCTGCAGGGGCTTGCGATGCAGCTTTAGTTGACTGATTGATTTGAAGATTTTTGGCTCCGTGAATATGCTGGGGTCCGTAAGCTGCACTTCGTGGAGCTTCAGCACGCCCGCTTTTAGAAACCTGTTTCCCGCTTTGGGGCAGCTCTCGACCTTCCCCTCTGTGTCCTGGGAAACTCTTGGCCCTTGCTCTTCCAGCAATCTCTGCAAGCTGTGTAGCTTGTCCCGCTGCTGTGGATCCTTTCTCAATTCTCTGCTCGTCTCACACAGCAGCTCCAGCATTCTCTCGGTTGGCATGGTCCTGCGTCGGAAGAGCTCCTCATAGATTGCACAGCGTTTTTTGTAAACCGCAGTCGCAGCTGTGGAGACATCGGTCGCCCCTTCACTCGACGCCAGCAATCTGGCCAGGTGGTTGATCTGGGCGAGCACACTGTGGCTGCACTCAGCCTCTATATCCATCGGAATTTATATTATGTTTGTATTACAAACGTTGTAAGTTCCAGGATATTTCCATTAAAACCAAATGCATATAACAGTGTTGCCAGATACACATTTGGCTTTCTCCCTAAAAAATCTCAAAAAGTTAAAATTTCCCGCTAAAAAATTCAAATTTCCCCCTAAATAAAAAAATAAATTAATTTTAATTTATGCTTCAAGGCATAATATATCATTATGACGTTGTAACCACTTTAACATGAACAAAATCATTGGAAAAAATAATAAAACGTTTTTTGTTTATCTAGCCACCAGTCCGATCATTTTTTTCTTTAGATTTCACAATTTATACCTTATGT
>JAEIIH010035940.1:8043-20401 GCA_018904745.1 Drosophila orosa
AGTGGTTATCACGTGTGCTTCACACGCACAAGGTCCCCGGTTCGAACCCGGGCGGAAACAGATTACGAAAATATTTTATATTTTAGTTATTAATCTTTTAAACTATAGTAGGTATTTTTTAATCAAAATCTACAACAACCAAAATTGTAAAAAAGGTAAACTATAAAATTTGTTTTAGCTTATTAATTTGTTGTTTCATAAAAAGCTCACTCTCTCTCTCTCTCGAAATGTCGAGCTTTTGCGGCTACACATAAAGGGCTAACCGTGGGAAATGCCTTCACATGGCAACTATGACATTTACTATCCAACAGGGGATGTAGCTCAGATGGTAGAGCGCTCGCTTAGCATGTGAGAGGTACGGGGATCGATGCCCCGCATCTCCAAGTTAACTTCTTTTTTTCCTCTTTTTTTATTTATGTCATAATGAAGGAGTCTTTTTAAGCTTTGGGAACGTTTGCACATATCGCTTACCCAGAGTCTGGCCATCTGATGGACATGCTCTCCCATCGCCGGCGACATTTGTGTCCAATTATTTAGTAAATAGAATATCATGCCGGTTACAACTCCATTTCACACGCTTTTCCAAGCGACTGGCCGAACCGGCTTGTTATGCAATCGCGCTGTGACTTTGACTCCTTGGCCCGTCCGTCGCTTTCATTTCCCGGCGGCAGTGCGGCATGGTTACCGCCCGGCAGACATCGCAGCTAATCCAATTAAGCGTATTCATCATATTCACGCAATGCAGGCCATGAACTAGAAATTCAACTAAACCAGACTCGGCCAGAGGGTGGCGGCTGGCCATCAAGGGGTTCGGGAATCAGAATCGCGGATCGGGGATTGGGGATCGCCGAACGGGTATGGCGGATATTCTGACATTTCCGTCATGTCCGGATGATTGAAAACTGTTTAATTGAATTTAACTCAGGAATGCGCTCAAGTGGGCTGTACTTAGTTAAAGAGTTATCGTCTGTTATTATTTGATTATTTGCTGCTGCACAACGAACCCTTTCCTTTGGAGTTCCTTTTTGGTTAGTTTTATTATTTTTTCAAAGGGCGTTGTACATGCAGGCCAAAGAGAAAAGTTAATAAATTAATTCTTATATAAAAGTTCTGGCTAATTTAAATAATTGTTAGTCACTGTGATACTATTCTTCTTTTTTTCTTTGTCTAAAATTATATTTTTAGGTGTAAATGTCTTATTAATGATTAATTCGTCTTAAATTATGCCTAGTTTTTTAATTATATTTGTCTTCTGTCCAACGTTTTTCTTATTAGATTTAATTAATCTTATTGGACTCCTGATTTTAATTGTGTCTCTTGGGCATTTGAAAATAGGAAATAATGTTCATTTTAAATTTAGTCCTCAATGGAACAAAGCAATAATGACACCTTAAGTGGATAAGCCTCGATCAAATTAGAACCTACATATTTCCCACACATGGGGAATACAAATGCAGTTCGGTTGTTAGATGACAAGCCAATAAATTAATTTCCCCGAATTTCAGTGGGCGTTCATTAATAAATCTATCTAATCTGCCACTCGATTTCGCTATATATTGCTAATGGCCATGGCATTGGCATTGATCAGATGCAGTTTGTTGGACTGGGTTGCTGTTTGTGGGTAAGCCCACACTGGATCGGTGTGAATCAGACAGAAAGCCATGGCGAGTATTCTCAATACGTCACGTAGACCCCACAATAGTAAATGCTGCCAAAAATGTATGTCGTTTTGGTTGTATAATTAGCAAATATTTAAAAATAATGAGAGCCATTAAACGAATAAGAAAGAATAGGAAATAAATAAGTGCAGTCGTATAAAAAAGATTCATCAAAATGTTAATTAAAATGTAAAGTCAATATAGTTTATTTTAGTTAATTTTAACACTTAATTTGACTTTGAAATTGTGTAATTACTTTAAAAGTAAGTAACAATTTGATTAATGTAATCTCAAAATTAATTCAAAAGAAACTTTGGTACTTCAAAATGTCTCAACACTTTTACCTCAAAAAGAAGCAAGTAAGTTAGTGACTCGCTGTAGTAAAAGCAAGTACCTCGAAAAAAATGCAATCTTTGTTTTTTGGGGGCATATTCCAGATAGAAATTATAGCGGTCATTAGCTGGTGACAGCCAAAACCCAAAGGTAAACAAAAACAACGCTTTTTGTGACATTGTGGGGCTGCCAAAGCCCCATTGCTATAAAAATACATACATACATTAGTTCGCGGGCTTCTCCCGAATTGAACTCTTTTCATCAGCCGAGCAATTACCGCTCTCAGACAGCCGCGATATGGTGGCCATATGATGATCGTGATCACCGCCAGAGCAGCTGATAAGGCCCGGAAATGCGCGTGGGGAGCGTGCGCCGGCGACGTCACCCGCTCTTTTATGCTTACGCCAGCTTTTGTTCCATGCTGCCAGTATGTTGCCAAGAGAACTCGGATTGCCGGGTTCTCCGGCTGTCCGACTGTCCGAGCTCGGCGGCGGGTGGGTCTGGTCTGGGGTCTCTTTTTATTATTTCTGATCGTTTCGGCTCTTTTTTCGGCTGCTGTGGGGGCTGGGCGGCCTCGCGTTTCGCCTATTCATGCGAAAAATTCAGCAGCGTCTGAATGAACGCGAATGTGGGAACATGAGCGACAGCGAGCAGCAATTTCGCCATTTCAAGGCCTACGTGACTTGTCTCACACAGGGAAATCGGAACGATTTAAACTGGGGAGCACGCCAATGCGGTTCTGACTGCGGTTCTGGGATCGGGATCGGGGTCGGGACCGGAGCGGATCGGGTCTGGGTCTGGATCTGTGTGGTGCAGACTCTCCTATTGTATCCATTTATAATGCAGGTTTTACAGTATAAGCTATTTCATATGATATATAAAATTCGAAAGAGTCTAAGCTAAGAGCTATATGAATTTCACCAGAAGCAATTAAATTTAATAGTCCAACTTCATATTTTTTTTCTTTTTAAGAATTTATTCGTATTATTTCTTGTTGAAGCCAGTTTCTGTCTATGGAAAATTTATAACAAAATTAGATTGTATTTATTTAATTAGTTGCTAGTCAATATATCAAAATAGTCTAGTAAAACCATAAATTTTAGACAACTAAAAATATTTTCCATTGACCTGAACAAGTTATTATTCGGTAGCACAAAAAGTATTAAGAAATGATTTAAAGTTATTTTATAACTCTTATATCATAAAAATCTACGTTAAATTTTAAGTGAACTAACAGACTTTGAAGTTTTTGATTTATAATAAAAGTGATGCCTGTAATTTCCCCCGCCATGCCGCCGCCCTGCGATCTGCGATCTCTCTCGATTTAGCTGCGCCAACCACATGATCTCTACGCTTGCGGCACGTGCTGTCACCTACTGCCCATATGGGAAAGGTCTTTGACTGTAGTCAGCTGGTATCAGCATATTACGCGAGCGGAGAGCGGCGAGCGGAAAACGCCGAGCGAGGTGCGACTAGCTCTCCGGGCTAATCAGCGCTATCTGCTCACCTGTTTCCAGCGCAATTGATGTGTGCCATGGTGACAGTGGGATTTAATCAGAGTACAAAATATTCCCCGCCGCCATAAACTTTTCCTGACATTAAAAGATTCAAAGAATAAGGTTTTTTTTTTGCATATTTTAATTTATTTACAGTAGTTGGCGGTTAGTTGTTCGCTCGTGTTCTGCTCTCAGTCTTAATGATAAATACGAAAAGTAGTATATTCTAGGTGTAGATTTAAAGGTAGAACTCTTATGCTTAAAGATCAGGAACTTTAGCTTTGTTGTGTGGATCGGTGGTCCAATGTGTAAATATCTTCTTCGACGATTGATCGATGGATCTCTTTACAGGCTGACGACTCGTGTCTGGAGGAAAGCCCAGGCGATCATCTGCAGGCACAGGCTGTAAAGGGCACAAAACATTATAGAGGGGGTTTCGGGGTGCGGACTTATAGAGAGGATATAACAAATAACCATGCCAGAAAATAAAATGAGTGTGTTGTGATTTAAATTTATTCAACTTCAATGGGGCAACGTGCAAAAAACAATTCAATTCCATGCAATATATACCATTATGCTCCAACAGGGCTTTCTCATCTTACCACATTGACTAAAAGACTTTCTCAATTTGATATTAATGTACTTTTAATTTTATTCTTTTTAGTTTAGTTGCTTTTGCGTTTTTCTCATGCTCTTTTCATGGTTCATTTACTCACTTATCTGGAAAATGTTTGTATAATGCAATTATAACAGAGTTTTGTTAGTCTAAGGCCTAGAGTCAACTTAATCGTAGTTTATAAATAAATATTTTCAAATAAATAAATAACTCAATAGTACAGGCTACAATCTATAATTTCACGCTTATCTCTCGTCCATTAAATAAATTAAAATTACATGTTAGTTGCATAAGTATTTGTAAGTAAAAATACAATGTTTTGATTTCTGAACTCTTCATGTCCTTTTCCTGGTTTCTAATTTATAATAGTTGCTTTCTTTTCGATGTGTCGTTGGCTTCATAGTTTCCATAGGGGTTTTCCTCGGGGAAATTCTTATTTAAAATTGATTTACAGAGCAGCTTAGGCTACGCACTGAGAAGCAGCGAGGTTCAATAATACAAAGACAAAGAACTGTATCTTACGACTAAACCGTGTATCTACAATTTGTCAAAACATTGTTTGCCACACTTTGATGTTAAAAATATGGTTTTGCATTCTGCAAACAATTGTGTAACAAACTGGGTAACATATTCGAATTTTCTTCGCTTTGTCCGTTAATCAACATTGGGAATAGCTCTTTGCAAGTTTTCAGTTTCTATCTGGTAAAGTTTTTCGGAGTGGTCGTATTTCTGAGTATTTTTATCAACGCCGCAGAGACTCAAGTATTTCAATAGACTCTTTGCGTAAGGTTAAGGCTTCGACTTGGTATTTTCGATATTTTACATCTACAAATATGTGATTGGTATGGGCGTGCAGTTTATCATACATTTCGATTATATATTTATACTCCAATGGGTTGAGAGGTTCTTATAAAATACTCGAGACTCCGTCGTAATACATTTGATATTCATCGTCTTTTAGGGGGCACTGGGGCTGGGGCTGGCATTGACCTGGATCATCGCCGGGGAGACAACAGTCCGCTGCATCAAAAATATTTTATTGAACCAGGCAAGTTGGAACGGTTGGGTGATGTAAAAGGTATGTACACACTGGCTGGATGATGTATGGATATAATTCTGGATGTGCTGTGTAATGCGGTAGATGTGTGTATGTACATAGTAGGTGGCTGATCGTGAAAACTTGCAATTACAATATTTTTTCCATACTCAGGCCAGTCATTATACAACGATTCTCGGTTCTCCCTTCTCGTTTCTCTCAAATTTTCGTATTCTCCACATTTTGAACGTTTTGATTTTTGCTTTGCCAAACCAAAAACATAAGGTTACCCAAATAAATATTACAATTTTGAAAAATACTTCGAAACGCACACAATAACCAAATAATAAGAAATCAAAAAATACAAAATGTGAGAAATAACTAAAGTGTATTAATAAATTTTGAAGATATCTTTTCAAATCTATTAAGATTAAAGATTTCAGGTTAAAGTTAATGCCAGAAGGAAAATGTTTTAAATTTAGAAAAATATTCAATTGCCAATCCAAAAAAATAGATAAGAAGTTATTGCCAATACAAGTTATTTGAGGAAATGCTCAAAAATATTTTAGAAAATCTCTACTTAGTGTAGTTTGTTTTGTGAGAAAAAGATGGAGTTAGCTCTGGAAAATTTCGAATGAATTTGCTTAGGGGATAACTTACAAATCGTAGTAGAGCGAATCGTCGCCGGCTGCGCCACTGCGTCCCTGCGCCTCGGAGGTGGCGTCCTCGTAGCTGGCATCCTCCATGGATTCGCCGTCGGCATCGACGTCCTCCGGCTCCTCTGGCTCCTGCTCGCCATCCTGATCCACATCCTCGCCGCTGGCCAAGCGCACGTTGCGCTCCACACGATCGCTGGTCTCGCTGAGCGCCAAGGCCGGCAGGGGCGAGCTGCTCTCCCAGTGGCTCTCGGGCGGCGTGACCAGGCTGGTTGCCATGGTGGTGGTGCTGCTTGTAGAGATCGGCTCTTGCTTCCTAGGCTTGCGCTTGCCACCGGCCACAGCCTTGGCCTGATGTTGCCGCTGTTGTTGCTGCTTTTTGCCGCCATTCTGCCGCTGTTTTCCGGCTTTGTTGCCTTTCCGCTTGCCACCCGCCTGGATGTTGCCCTTGCCCCGCTGCAGCTGCAAGCCCTTGCCCTCTGCTGGGTTGGCAACTGCTCCAGCACCTGCCCCTGCACCTGGTTGCTTTTTGCCACCGTTCTTCTTGCCGCAGTTAGGTGGCGGTCCTCCCTCGGCGGCCGCCTTCTCGCGCAGCTCCTTGCACCGCTGGGCCTTGGGACCCAGCTTCCGCAGGTTACCCGCTCCGGCTCCCGGCCGCTTCTGGCACTGGTGCTGCTCCTCCTGCTCGTGGGGCCGGCACTTGCGCCGCTTCTTCTTGTCCTTGCTACTGCTAGGCGTACTGCTAAGGGTGCTACTAATGGTACTGCTACTGCTAAGGCTACTGCTAATATGGCCGCTCTCGCTTTGACTACTGTTACTAATACTAATCAGGCTGCTGGCACTGCTGCTGCTGCTGCTACCACTGCTACCACTACCTCCACTACTTCCGCTCCCACTCCCACTTCCGCTGCACTGCGGCGGCGCCTTGAAGTGGGCCACATCGATCAGTGGGATCAGCGGCTTGCCCGTATCACAGAGTTGGCGTACGCCGTGCTTCACGCGATTGGCCCCGAAGTTCTTGGCGATCAGCTGCTCCACCCGATCCTGCGGCACCGTCTCCGTGATGGCGTTGGTGTAGGTGCTCAGCTTTCGCAGCGACCGGCTGGCCGAGATCTGGGTGCGACGCAGCTCGCCCTTGCCGTTGAGGGCCAGGTAGAAGACGCGCCGCGCGTTCGAGTTGTAGGTGGAGGAGTACGTGTTGTAGTTCTGCAGACCCATGTTCTCGTTGAAGACGCAGTCGTCGGTGAAGTCTTTCTGCAACAATCAAGGACTGTGATTAAATTATTTGGCAAAACAAAAATTGGCAGAGAAGGATACTAAATACATTCTTTTAGGTCTTGAAAGTAGGGAAAGCGTTGTGAAGTGAAGTGAAGCTAAGTCTAAGTAACTTAAAGAAGTATCTACCGGTAGCCATGTTAAGTGAATCAAATTTCTACTTGAACATTTTCTAAGCAACCAATAAGTGCTTAGGCTTCTTTAAAGGGTTACTGGTTGTCCCTAGTCTTCACCGAACTTCTACAGAATCCGAATAATGAGCCGCATTCCCCACTGAAATAAACCTTCTTTGAATTCGCTGTCCAGGGGCGGCGTCTGTATCTTTTATCTATCACCGAAGCAATCTGATGGATAAATGCGCTCATTATCACAGGATGTGCTCCTATCGGCGTTGACCATCGATAGCCGTCGATGGCCATAAACATTTCTACTTTATGAACACCTCATGACAGCCGAACAAAAGGACCCAAGGAGCGAGCTGAAATAATTACCGGGGCTGAGAATTGTTGGCTAGGTAAGAAAATGTAAATCGAAAGCGGGGAAAGGATTCTTCAACAAGCCCCTCTTCTTTCTGGCCTTTTGGATGCGCCGACTGCCCCAGACATCTGCAGATCAAATTCAATTAACAACATTGAATTAATTCGCTTGTCAGGCAATTAAAATTGCTACGCAAATAAAACGCCAGCGAGGCACCCATTGTCGGTGAAATGTCGCCGCTTAAATTTAGAAATTAATCAGGCAAAAGGCGGCCCGAAATGAGCCATCAAATGGGTGAGGGCCGGGCCAGGGCCAGGGCCAGGCCAGGAGCCTGATGGTGCTGCTCCCGGGGTCGAGTCAAGTCGAGACAAGTTTTTTGACATACGAGTATGTGACAACAATGTGTGCGCCGCCCCTCCACCAGACTCCCTTTTATGATACGCATTTCCAGGCATTTTGGTTTATTTTTACTCTTTAATGGCTTGCAAGTGAAAATTGGCAGACACCAAAGGGAAATGAAGTTGTACTTTGATAAGGGAAACCTGCCGAGCCATTAGACTCTCTCTGTCTCTCCATTGAAGCTTATCGAGTGGCGCCGTCAGGTGAGAGACTAGGAGAAAGGGTCCAGAGATTACAGGGAACACCTACGAACGGTACCGAACCACTTAGGGGAACTCAGTCCGGGCACCGCGTGACGCGCTCCGCCACTTATCGCCCCGAACAGGACAATAACGATGATAATGATGCAACATATTCATTGGGACGCTCCGCATTAATTGACCAAGCCCAGCTCGGTTTCCTCCGCGGGCGGTCCCCGTCTCGCTGGGAGAGAACAAATTATGCAAATTAATAAGCAAAACCGTAATATGAACATATATGGCTACGACATTTTAATTGGACGAGACGCTGACTCACGAGGGGTTCGGGTTCGTTTTCGGGTTGGAATTTATGAATTGGCAAACGTTTGGGGCTTTTTGTTTTCTCTGGTCAATTAGCAAGGCCGAAAATCACCTGCCTCGGGGTGGTCACAAGATCGGACGAAAATACTTGAAATATTATGGTGAAATGTCATTAAATCCGTCACCAGGCAAGAGGCGCCTATGAATAGAAAATGACGGGAAGTATTATAACTGTGGGTAAACCAGAAGGCGGTTCCTAAATCTAATGCACTCAATATATTACAGAGCCATAACAATTTTGGCTAGTGAACGAACCTTTTAAAAATTTAGGTATTTTAAAAGAATTTTTAAATAATTTTGGATTGAAAGGCAAGTGTAATTATACATTTTCTACACTACATAGTACATATTTAAAAAAATGATACATTGAGAAAGATTTTAGATTTTGATAATGATTTTAAGCTTTAGAAAATTTCTAATTCCTATTAAAAAATAATTTAAAAATTCTTTGTTCGGTTTCTTTCAAATGCGATTTTTCTAGTCTCTTAGAGTTCTTTTGTGAGTGTCCAAGATATTTTCGATGCCTTGGTCGCCAAAATAAACTAGACGTCCCAATATAACCGCCCACTTGACCAACTTAGAGATATGTTGGCTATGTTATAGGCTTTCTCAGGCGGCAGGCGGCATGCGGCGCCTTCAAAGGGCCGCCTACAAAGTTGCCGCTGGTGAAGCGTATCAATCAGCAAGTATCTGTATCTGCAAGATACCAAAGGCGAGCGTGGACGCGGACACGCCTCGGCTGACAGAATTGGCACAACGCTGCTATTTCGGATGCGAAAAGGTCAAAGTGCTAGAGACGGCGGAAAGAAAAGAAATAAATTAAATCAAAAACTAATGTCCGCCGGACCATTGAAGCGCAGCCGAAGCGGTTGCATGGCGCCAGCCCAAAAAAAGGCATCCGCAGCGCCGACGAATTCGAGGATCGCTCCCAAACGCAGCGGGGTGAAGTGTCGCCATGGTGGAGGGGGGAAACACACTCACACTCCAGGACATGCGACCGCCATCAGTTGCCACTCGACGACCTGACCGACCAACCATAAGGACACATTCCGAGGCAAAAGGGACGAGCTAAGGACTCGCTGTGTTGCTGCTGATCGTGTTGCTTTGTTTTTGTTCACATTTAATTTTTTATTTATTGCCCGACCTCTTTGGGCGCTCTTTCATTTATTTGAGTGTCCTCCCTTTGGGTTTTATTTTTCGGTTTACCTCAATCTTTTAACAGGCCTTTGTTTGTTTTTGTTTGCTATTCCGAGGGGTGCCAACAATGGACCAGAAACGATTGGTACCGATTCCTATATCTGGAGCATACCAAATATAGTTATCTGGGAGCGGAAAATTGAAACTTTAACCCGATTTCGCGGTTCAAGGAGTTGGGATAATTTTGATGTCGGCTTTTTGAGTTATTTTCTGTTAAGTTAACAAGTTAAAAGAATTTTTTTAATCGAAACAATAGAAACAAAAAGAGCAAAGACATTATAAATCAATATTATATTGCAATTACAGTTCATTGTTTGAAAGAAATGGTCGAGATCAATTTTAGAAGTTGCTCCTATAGTCAACGTTTTGAAAATTAAACCACTATTTGCAATTATCTCTTGTAATTATTTTGGTTCCCTTCGAATTAACTCAAGATTAAATAAATACATTCCCTTATTTTCTACAATATTTTAAGCTTGCTTACCGAGCCATAGGCAGCGCCGCACGCGTCCATGCACAGATACAGGCAGGTGGCCACACTCTGCAGCTTGATGCGTCCCACATCCACGGTGGAGCGCTGGAGAATCGCTGCAAATGGAACGGAGAGAAAGCATATTAATTAATTATCAATCACAAGTTGCAGAAGGGGAGACCTGATTGCGGGCTGACCCACAATCTGGGCCCAGGTGCCAGGATGTCAGTGGGGCCCAAAGGCCTGTCCCTGTCCAAAAAGTTGTTAATTACACATCCGACACCTGGGCAGCCGTCATTCCATAAGAGTGAGTTAACCGCTTGCAGGCATGTGTTAAGCATTAAATGGCCAATAAAATACATAGTGGGGAACCCGGTAAATCATAGATTCCCATTGCTGGGCAAATTTGTCAACTGCGCCCAAGAAGAAGTTGCCTTGAGTGAGATATTATTTATGGCTCGATTCGCGCCAGGTTAATTGAAACTGCGCCGCCTTGCACTTGAGAAACGAGCAAAGCCACACACCAAATTCAAGTTCAGGTTCGTTTAAGGTCAAACCACTTGTGGGGTCCATGGAAGGGGCCAAGAAAAGGGGAAAAGATGGAGGAGAGGGCCGGCCTCTTTGTCAGTTGGCAGTTGGCAGTTGGCTGGCCAAAGTGTGTCAGCACTTGGCCGCGGTCCGTTCAATGAACTCGCTGCACTTAGTGCACACAATAAACATCAATTTATAAATACGCCGCCTGTTACGGGAGCAATTGGAATTTGAAATCTTAGCCAGCTGCTGTGGCAAGGAAATGGCTGTTCCTAATAAAAATTATTATTAGAGATTATGCGGTATACTCCGCGCAGTCCCTGAGTGGCCACTTGAGTGATGGGAAAAATGCATTTCGAACTGCAACTGCTCCTGGGCGATATGATAGAAAGTTTGGAGCTGCGAATGGGCCATTAAATCCTTAACAAGACATTATTTATGTGGCAGCTGAAATGAAATCCTTGACATAAAAAAGGGATATAGACCCACATGCCGGTATTTCTTAATAAAACCGATAAATACTCGGCAATAAACTGGAAAATGCCTGATGAATAACTAAGGGAATTATCGCATATGTATAGCTGAAACTGTGCCAGCAGATAAACAGCGGCGGGAATATCATAAAATATTGCTGTCAATAGGTGGGCAATTTATGGCCCACATGCTTATCCCGTATATGCAACTTTTATTGCAACTGCAACTGCAACTTCGGTTGCAACTTTGCCTAAACAAAGCAGAGGGGCGTGTGTGCCTGGGAAAGGCATGCGTTTTTTATTTACAGGGCATCTTGCTCCCCCATACCCCTTGCCCCAATAAAATACGGAAATTGTAAAGTTTCGGCGAAAGGAAAAAAACATAAATAGTGTAAATGCAGTAGCAACAACAAGAGCCTGTGCTCCCATTTTTCCCTTTCCGATGCAGTTCCCCTTTTCGTTCCCGTTCCCGTTCCCTATTCCCTGTTAGATTTACAATTTCCCTCCCCCAGAAATTTTCCAGAGCCATGAGTAATTGTTCCAATTCTACTGGAGTGTTTGGCAATTGCCTTTTAGTGGATTTCATAGGATTTTCCGCTACTCCAACTCTTCTGTAAATACTAAAAAAAGAGGGAATAAACTAAACAAATGACATGCTAAGCGCGTCAGTTCATTTGTTAAAATCGAGGGGGCCAAAGGGGACTCTGAGCCCAGCGACAGCCTTTCACTTCGCCGTATGCCATGTGGTGTTGCATTTCACTTGCGTCGTGTTGTGCCTGTCGTGGTGTGACTTTTCTTCTCCGAGGTTCATTTAAAAAACGATTTGTTTTGCTCGAGTTAACAAAAGTAATTTTTCTTCTTTTTTTATCTTCTTGTGTATGCATGCGCCTTTCGGACAGCGACAACTTTTAGCGTATTAAATTGTTAAAAAGAATAATTTATATATTTATTCTTGTGGGAAAGTTTTCTCCGGCAATATGTCTGTCTCTTTCGCACACCATACGTGGTGCTAATTTTAGCTTTGAGAACAACAAAAAGTCGAATGAGAGTGCGGAAGGAACACACGCGGAGAGCGGGCTCTCTCAGCTTGTGACAGAACTTTAGCGAGCTGCACCGCATGTGGCGCCGTGGCTTAGTTGGTTAAAGCGCCTGTCTAGTAAACAGGAGATCGTGAGTTCG
>JAEIIH010035941.1:0-20208 GCA_018904745.1 Drosophila orosa
GTTATCCAACACTCTCATTGCTGTAAATTGAATTTTGTTTTTCTATTTAGCAGTTTCAAGAAATACTGCCTCTAATGTATAAGAAAGTATAGCAAATTTGTCACATTCCTTCCATAGTTCTCAAAACTAAACTCGCACACGGAGCAGAGCAGAAAGGAAGGAAAAATCGTAAGCGCATAGGGCAAACCCTTTATGAAATGTTGTCCAAGGCGAACGTCAATGCAGTCAGCTGTGTGTGCTCTTTGTGTGTGGCCCGGTGGATGTATGTATCTCCGAGATACATTTGCAATTATCGTGACTGGAGGATGCCAGAGCGGGCTCCGGACAAGCCGCAATACAAGGCAGCAACAACAGCTCGGCCCGATGGGTCGGTCACATGTTGGTGACAGTTTATTAAATCGATTACTTTCGTTTTTTTGATATTCTAAATAAACATATTTTGCCCCTTCGAAAGCGAGTGCCGTGGAAGGCATTCGTCCTGGCCACTGACCACACACACGCACACACACACAGGGCAATCGTCCCTGCTGCCATTGTTGTTCCTTGCTTGTTGATGAGATTCTTCGTGGAAAAATGCACAAACCCGTGATAGCTTCCTTTGTACTCCGGCTGTCTGGCCAACGACAACTGCATGGCAGCAGCAGCCACACCGTTGGAAAGACTAGTTTATTGCTAATCAAGAAAGATGGCAAACAATTCGCATTTTGCATTAAATTGACTTTACAATTGACAGCGTTTGGCAAACGCTCGACTCTTGCACAGCAGCAAAGTGCATTTGTGATGAGCGTTAGAGGAGGAGGCGCCAGGTGTAACGAATAATTCGAAACCATTGTACTTTTGCGGTCTGATTTTGACAATCGTTTCGGGCACTTTGAGGGTTGTGAAATTGATTTTTAAATTCTAGTTTACAAATAGAATCAAGTTGAGTTGTTGATAGGTCATTAGGTAATGCCAATTAAAGATAATAAATAGGGAATTATAATTACTAAATGTTCAAATTTTGCAAAGGAAAACTGTATCAATATCTAAAAACTGTTAAGAATAGTGAATAATCCCCTCCTTCCTTTACTTTATTTCCCCCAAGAGTCTCAATAAAGAGGACTCCATTGATCCCCGGCAGTCAAGTGACCACATGTGGTGCGGCCTGTGGATAAGGTTGAGATGGCGGCTCGCCGATTGCGTGCACATGATGAGAACGGTGTCCTCCGCTCTGATCTTAACATCCGAGTACTTTGATTGTAAAACGCTTCTGGGTTGAGGTCGCAGCAGCCGCCACAAGCCCATCAGCAGGGGAACAGAAATTTACAAGTCCACAAACTAGAAAACAACAAGATCTACCCAGTCCAGGTTGGCAATGTGCCCGGCAATAATTTAAACAATATTTTGAATAATTGAGGCTCTGATCCTGCTGGCGGCCAGTCGTCAGACATGCAACATTTTCCAGTCCCATAGATGTAAGTGCAAAACAAAATCAAAGCACTCGAGTATTCGGTGCAGCTCATAAAAAAGTCAAGATTTTTATGCTTTGAATAAAGAAAACCTACTGGACGATCAAGCGAGGATTTATGTAGGCCTCAGTGTTAGCTGATTGCATGTTCATCATAAAAAGAGAAACCCCACAACATTAAATATAGTATAGTATAGTCGTACGATCCGACTTATGGCAATAGAAGAAAAATATTAAATAGTATAAAATAATTTAGTTTCAAGACAAATGTGACAAAAGGACCTGGCTAGATCGACTTGCCTCTTGCTGTTGATTAATAATTTATATGTTTTGTGGTGTGAAAGATGCCACCTGCTGACTAATTTCTAAATTTTTGGTCGACACTAAGTTGTAACATAAGGCTATAAAACGGCATCGATTAGTCAAAGAAACTAGATTTTGTAATCGTAGAAAATAATGTATTTTTAACATTATTATTTCCCTGGCTGCTTCGAGTACTTTTTAAGTAGATATTTTAAAAGGCACGTATATATATTTAATATAGTAAGCAGTTCATTGAATTACCTTGCAAATTACTTACCATTTTAAGGTACATACATAGGTATTTACAATTTTGTATTATCTCCAATTAAACAGTCACAAAGTCAGTATTGGTCGCGAAAAAATGAATAATTTCAGGTTCAAATGTATAGGAATTTTGTCCCTTCCCATCCCGCTGCTTGAATATTCTCCACATATCTCGTACATCTACCAAATACTCGGCTAATTGATTCTGCGTTACAATTGTCTGGGGTCTCCTGCAGTTGAGCGGAATGTCAATGCTAATAATAATCATGTAAATTGCTTCTGGAATTGAAATGGCTGTGTCTGGAAGTGTTTTCATTTGGCTCGTGCCCTGCCCCCACTCCGCCTCGCGTCTCTTGTGTGCGTAAATTCGAACATTTTTAATCCATCAGTACACTAATGTTTGCCCGGTGACATTTATGGTTTGCCGATGTCACTAAACCCGTTCCGTCACTGGACTCTGCGATCCGGCTGTGCCTTTGTGCGTAGACTTCGACAATGCAGTTCCGCTTGGCTCGGTGACTGCAAATATTTTCTCATGGTGCCAAAGCCATATTTTTCAAGCATACAGGTTTCACGCTTTTTTCTGCGGTATGGCTAATAATGAAGTCTGACAGAGCCAAGATACTATGGGGAATTTTAACGTTTTCTTCTTTCATAAATTAATAATATCAATATAGAGCCTAACTCATCGTAAATATATAGGCCAAGGAGGATTTTGAAGGAATTATACGGATCAGACCACTTTCATAGAAAAGATCGTTTTGTCAAACTTGGGATAACTTAGAAACTTAAAATGTATCCGTTATTAAAGAGATTATAGAAATTGCTTCAAAGTCGGATCACGATTTTCTATACTTTCCATTGAATCCATCATCCGATAAATAATTAAGTACTAAAATCGAAATTTCGTAAAAAGTACCAGGAAGAGCACATTGAACACAAGAGATACCAAATTCACCAACGAACACTAAATACAAAAATTGTCGTATTCTGCTTGATTTTTTTAAGGTGTAACTTTTCTCCGAATGCTGTACTTGAAAACTTTTTGCTAAATTTGCGAACTGCTTGAAATAATCGCTTAAAATAAGGAAAATATAAGTACCAATACCAGTGGAAGCCTGAAAAAAAAAATTTATTTCAAACTTTAACGGTTAACGTTTTGCCTCTGAATTAATTTAATATAAATTGAATACTTCAAAAACAATAACAAATCGAGTATTGACATACTCGTGAAAAGCCAAAAAAAGTAAATAAAATTCCCGCATAATCCAAGGGGCGCACAATGCACAATGGTATTGCACCTTAAGAAAGACGATTAATTAAAATAAAAATCTAATTGAACATTCTATACTGTAATAGAAATTATTTGCTTTGAAAGGTTGCCTTAAGAAGTCGATTTAAACTAATTTCGAACTTCAAGGGTATACAAACTTCGTGTTCCCAAGGTCTCTCAAGCTTTCCTAATTTATAATTAAGTTCTCTAAATTTTCAAGATAAATCGTATATTTTTACCAACTTGATTGATTACTATTTCTTTTATAAAATGCCAGCCATGTCTGAGATAGCTACTCTGTGTTATTTAATAAATATAATTTGTAATATTTCTTAATGCACTTATAAAGAAAAGGTTGGGAATCGTTTTAGGAATTTTCTTTGTGTTTAAAACCTCTGCCTTCCTGCCTCCCTGCCTCCCTGCTCACCAATCGAAATTTGTTCTACATTTTAATTCAAAGTCAGGCATTTAATATTGATTAATTTTCGCAGCCCTCACACTTTGCGGCAAGCTTGTGACTCTGCTTAATAGCTTTCGGCACAGAGTGTGTGTGTGTGTGCGCGATGGAACGATGGAAAAGATACTCGGTTTCAGGCGAAACGCACCGTAAATAAATATAAACATAAATCAGGGAGGAAGGAGAAGAACTGGCAGAGAGGTATTGAAGAAATTCATTGAAGACAACATTCCCAATTGACGGTAAATCACTCTATCGATGTGGCCCGCCAGATAAGAAGTGTTTCGTCTCGTTTTCGCACTTTTACAACTTGGGGCAGGCGAACTGGCTGGAGAAGAAGCAGTCAGAAACAGAGTCCGGACTCCGGAGAAGGACACAAAGAAGACGAAGAGCAGTGATATATCCAGGGAATGGGGAATGGAGAAGGGACATAATCATGAAACATGCCAACTTGACGTCATCGCAATTTAAAGCCGAACTTGCGCCGAGCGGCGCACTCGATACAGTAGACACCCCAAACAGGCCCCCTAAGTGTCGAAATCAAATCAAACCACCTGAGACTGAGACTGAGTCGGAGAACCCAACCCATACCAAATCCCAACGCAATCGGACCCGAGACCCACCCATGGTTCTCGACCAACTTGAGGAAATCCAATCGTTTGACATACTTGGTCTGATTTTAACTTGGAACAGTGGGATGGACATTTGAAAAGAATTCGAAATTCGAAACCCTAATTAATTGTATATTATTTTCCAATAAATGAGACTTTTAATATTTATAGTTTACGTTTATTATGCTTTATCTACATATTGCAGTCTCAAAGTTTTAAACCTTTTATATAGCCCATAAAATTAATATTATTATTCGGAGTTAATACCCGTCTTTATTATAGCTTTCAAGAAAAATATACCAACTGGAAAAAATTAGGAAAATAATGAAGGTAAATGCTTTCTTCGTTTGCCCCACTGTGCCTTCAAGGTTCAGCTCGGCGTAGGAGAAGCGAAAAGCACACACCAAATGAAATGAGTGATTTATTGGCTGCGGCAATGAATTGAAGCTGATGGCTAAGGACAGAGATGTGGAGCGTGAGCGGCAGTAAAAGAGGCATGTGGCTAGAAGCGAGTGAATAAGATGTGTCAGAGCTGACTAAGTGCCAGACTGACGCCATGCCATCTCCATCTGAGCTGAGATGGGTAAAGGGAAGGAAATGTCCAAATGCTAAATGTGCAAAGTGGTTTGGAAGAAAGGATCCGGAGTCCGAGACCGAGCCCGATCCCATCCAGAACAAAGTCGATAAGCGCGAAATAAAAGCAAAATGTCGTGAGAGGACTCTGATATATCACACGCAACATTAAATCAAACCTGAGCAATGGCTGAACTCGCAGGATAGCAGACCGGAAAGGTAGTGGTCGAAATTCCTCTTATTTCTTTATTTCTTCGCTTTCCGCCTCATTTCGGGGAACTGTCACTTTGACAATTTACTGGCGAAGACGTCAGGGGAACGAAGCGGGACTGGTGAACGAAAGCATCCCCATAGTTGATTCCCACTTATCTGATGGATTCCTTGATACTGCCCTCACATGTTCACAGTAACGAACTTTCCGGGTCTCTCTCTCTCCCCCGTTTTGAAAGCTCAGCAATCCTGCGGGGTGTTGGGTTGTAAAAGGCAGTATGTGGGGGCGGTGGCAGGAACGCACCCCCCGAAAGAGTGAACGAGAGGATGAATAATATTTATGAGGATGAAATGTTCCCAAATGCGACATAAATATGTCCACAGCACCCGCACATGAGAAGAGTGCCAGCCAGAAGTGCGTTGAAATGCCAAGCACCATCAGGGTTGGCCGACCATCATCTGTGGGAGGTGTAATTCTGGGAGGTTCTCAACGCAATGGAAAATTATAAAGGTTTCTAGGCGTGCTCAGCTAAAGTAAATGGCCCTTCCATGAGGATACAGAGGTTCACATGTGCGGCAATTAACAGACAGATCCTTATAATTTGTGCTAAGGATGGAAGTTTTGATAAACCAATTTCCCCTTAACTTGTACAAAATTTTATTATATATCATCACTAACCATTCAACCACCCTTCCCTAGCTCTTGAACCAATCAATCACATTTAGGGGTTGTAAATAAGGCCATGATTTTGGGGAAACTACCCTTACAACTTGATGGATTGCTGTCATCAAGGCTCAGGTATAGGGATTCTACTTAAAATGGATGAAACAAAACCGAGAAGTATCTAAGGTTTCGATTGGCTAGTGGACCAGAAAGGGCTAACCATTTTGTAAGCCACTTTTGATGGTTAAGGGAGGGGATTTTGGTAAATTTAAATGTAATTTTAAAAATATAATTCCTACTATTAAGAAGTGATATAGTCTACCAAAATAAAAGTCGGCTAGTACACGTTAAGGAAGATTGACTGTGCAGCAATTCGTTGCATCATGTCAACAATTTTCAGTAGATTCAGACTGGATTCTTGAAAGCTAAACTTGCGTGAATGGAACTCCAACATCCGTCCACGTTTTCATATATGTATATAAGTTTGTAGATGTCTGTATGCCAACTCATTAGGCGAGCAAACGTAAATCATTTCGATATCGATTAAGAAATCCACCAAAAAGGGGCCACCGCACGCAACTAAAGCGTTGGAGCTGGAGCTGGAGCACCGTGGAGCTGGTGGACCGACAGTGTGCACATCAATTAATGAACCTGTCGCACCACGCGTAAATTTGTCGCCAGTCGGCGGGGCCGGCAAGTCGGCGCGACCGTCGCGGATCGGAAGCCTTAATGCCGATCGCAGATTGAATTGACCTGCTTGTCAATCAAGTCCAATCATTTTGGCGGACATTGGAATTCGCTTTAGCCCCGACTTCGGCTCCGACTCTGGCTTCCACATGACTGGGCACACCTGTCATAATCAATCACAGCTCGCTCCGCGATTTGAATGCATCAATTATCATTTTGAGCTGGACCCGTGTGAACATTCTCCTGCAGCTCCCACTGCCTGCACACCTCAGCCTCTATTGCCGGGCCCCTCGAGATCTTGGTTGTCACTATTGATGGACTCTGTCTCCAAACAGGTCTCGAGAAATGAAACTTAAACCGGTTGGAGTGTAATAGGTTGCACAAAGTTTAAGCCAAGTAATTGATCTTAATCAAGGCAGTCAGTGAGTAGTGATGTAAGCGCATACATGACTCTAGAAATTACCCAATTCTATAAGCTAATGTTACGGCTATAGATAAATCACAAATTGTATAATGAAAATAATTATAATGCGTTTATAATAATATTGCCTATTTTTTATTCTGGTTACAAATATTAAAGAAAAAGTTTGCAAAGTTCCAACTAGAAAGTTTAGAACTGAGCAAAGAAATTAATGTCTATATACTGCGAATTACAACACAAAAATTTATAAGAAATATTTAGGAACAACGTCTTTAATTGCAAACTAGCTGAATAATTGGTTCACAGCCAGAAATATAATTATGTATAATAAAAGTCGAGTTTTTACTAAAAAGCAAAATTGTTTTAAGGATTTTAAGGATTGTAGTTTAAAATTTATTAAAAAGATCTAAATAAGAGATAAAATCCCCCAAAGAATATAAATTTACATAAATAATCTTTTTTGATATTACTTTAAATTGAGAAATTGTAATTAAATGTAATTAAACAGTTTTATTTGTTTTCTGTTTACTTAGAACATTTGCAATAAAATTATAAAAACCTTTGCGTTATTTTGGAAGAGCTTGAAGAGATTTGTCTTCTATTTGTAGACTGTGAGCCAGCCTGTGAGCCGGCTTCTTCACCTGTTAAATGAGAATTTTAGCACATTATCTAAAATAAATGGTAATAGAGTTTTAAATATAAACTTTTAACTAGAAAAATGTTTTATACTTCTAAGAATGTTTTAATCATTTCCCATTTCAAAGTATTTCCGCAATTTTGCAATTTTGCGTCCAAAACTTAGATTAGAATAACAATGCGTTTGTTCTTCGTTTTTTGAAGCTAAACCAACATTTATTAGTTCTTTAATATACACCTAATATTAAAACTATTTTCTTTCTAAAGATGAAATACGATAAAGATGAAATACAAACAGCTTTGATATTTTGAAGCATGCTACTTTTCTGTCACGGTGTAACCATACATTACAAAAAAATTATCAATTAAATAATGCAGTGTCGAATTGGTATGTATACATATGTAACTAATTTTAGATCTTATCAAAGAGTAGAACCCTTAGTGAAGTACAGCATTGCCTTCGACCGACTGAACTTCAGACAACTGCTCCAGATTTCGCGCGATTCATGCAGTTCTTTGACATTTCTCTGCTAACTGTTCTTTCCCTTGCGGGTTGACAAGAAATTTATATTAATTTATTACAGTTCGGCTGACAGAGAATTAAGCGACAGACAATTTATGGCATTGTTTGCAGCGTATTAAGCGGGCAAGGGCTGGGGAGGGGCGTAACAGCGTTTATATAAATATGCATATTGAGCTCGGCGTCGTTTTCTTTCCGTCTCATCAATCGCGTAACGCGAGCGAATTCAGTTGTATTTAGCAGATACATACAGTCACACATATATCAGTCAAGATCAGATCTATCTTGCGATACAAGGCAAGTGCTACCCAATGACAGGAACGGAGGCAGCACGCGGAGACAATCCAGGCGACAGCCACATTTTGTCGCGACAGTTTCTTCTTTTCGGCAGCGACGGCAAATGTCGGCAACTGTTGGCATTCGTCCCGCTCCTGCCACTCGCCCCTGCCTCTCGCTGGGAAAAGTTGTCGCCTGATTTGGGTACAGTCAAACGCCACTCAAAGGCACAGCACACACACCACACGCTCTGTCGCACTCGCTCTCGCTGGCAGCGTCATCATCATTAGTAAAAGAGCTGTTGGCAGCCTTGTCGCAGCCTCCGCTGTCAAAAGTTGATTTACCGTTTTAATTTTAAGTTAAAAACCTGTCAAAAATAAATCATTCAATCCGCTCGTCTCCACTCGTCGGTTTCTCCGCTCTTCTGTCTAGCTCTCGCGTTTGTTTGCCCCCCTCTCGCTCCACTACCTCCACCTCGGCCTTCCTCCACCTCCCTCCCCCTTTGCGTATTTACGCATAGACATAGACAGTGACCCAGTTGCCAAAACTCTCTGCGAGTCTCTTCTTGTTGCTCTCTTCGCAGCTTGCATTGCATTAAGGCGGAAGCTGGTGGGGACAGGAGATGAAGGGGGCTCTGGAGAATGAGTTGCAGAGTATTCTCATTCATAAATCGACCGAATGGCCTCCTCTGTAATTGATGTCCTAGACGAGTCTGACAGTTTTTAATTATGCCACTAATTCTGTGTCTACGAATGCGGGAAGTGAAGAGCTCCCGTATAGGGAGTTCCCGCTCTGGGATCTCCGCGATGAATCAAACAAAATGTATTTTATTATTTTTATTTAATAAATGATTAACTTGGAGGCATTTTATCGGGCATTTGGAGCTTATAGAGTCGATATGTATCGAAACTTGATGTAAAGTTGCGATATATTTGTTAGACATTGAAATTTCATTAAATGTATGTGTATAATTTTGCCAAAGAAGATCCTAAACGAACTTTTACACGATATTATTCAACAAACTTATCAAAAATTTAGTTTTAAAGGTGAAGAAAATATAATCGGTAAGAAAAGAATACGAAAAGAATAACATTTTGTAGCATATATTTGCGATAATATCGATATTTTAAAGCTAAGACGATTTGAATATTTCAATTTTTAAACATTTTGATATTTTAAACCAGCGTTGGGCACGAGATCTAACGGTTTGAGTAGCAGCTAGGCCCCGCAAAAAAAAGTCTACGCCAGCTGCGCAGTTCCCTTTAAAATTGTTCTTGTTTTGGGTACGACGTGCGAGAATCAATGCATGTGTTTGTTGTTGCAAAACTCGGGACCGCGGCGATGTGCTTGCTACCTGCGCCCAAACTCTGTAGCATTGTTTTTGTATTTCTTCACGGATCGCTAAACGCGAGCCGCGATTCGTCTGCGACGATTTGCAGGCGCCTCCCGAAAAATATAACGGTTTGAGCAGGGTGAGCAAATTGAGCCAGGGCGCGCCCAACGCTGTTTTAAACGATATTTCCGATAATATATAAGACTTGCGGGGCAATGTTTGACGAAAATCTTCTGAAAGTAACATCAATTCAGCTGCCAGTGCTACCCATGTTTTTGTTTATGCAATATTACAAACAATTTAATAAGTGATGAACCGCTCTACCAAGTTATGCAAATTTCTACTAAATAGTCTAAACAAAGCCTAAACATTTTGTTTGGTTAGGTGAGCCCGTTCTTGAGTTATATAATGATTAAGAAATGCCAGGTTTTATTTTACTACTGTCATCATATTAATATTATAAAATGTTATGACTGCAAATGGCTTATCACTGACTCGTCAAAGCAAATATTAATTTAGCGTCCTCCGGTAGATAGTTAGATTTCAGTGTAACACCATAGACTTACCCAAAATAGACTAGAATGACAGATCCAAAAATCGTAATCGAGAGCAACGAATAGCTTACGCTGACCCGAGACAAATTAGCCATAAATTTGCATAAGCATACACACCAAGACCCCAAGAGACTGCGAGTAGTTCCAAGCGAACCATAGGAAATAATCTTAATATGAAATCAAAAGTCACGATATGGGTATTTGCTATATGTAACCGCATAGACTGGGGGCCAAATTGGACTAGGGGTACTGGTACTTAGGTGATCTTTTAACACCGGGCGATGGGAGATGGGAGATTTCGAGGTGAATGTGAAGAGACAAGCAGAGACATCCAACAACCGAAGAACCACGGGCAACGACAACGACGACGACAACAATCGAAAAATGAACGACCAGCCGAGGTGAATAAATCAAACTGATTTATTGGCTTCGACGACTGAGGAGCCCCCAAGTCACTCGAGGAGTCCAACGAGCCCCGCAACAATGACAGTACGGATAAAGGGGTGCCAATGTGGTGGGAAGACCACGCGTGACAAATCAGCGGACAGGAGGACAGGAGACAAGCAGCCACAGCTGCAGGATGCACTTGGCCAATTGGCTTAGCGGAAAAACGATGACTGATCAGATGCTGATGTGACCTGGCAGGTGACTGACAAGGCACAGTTGAGGGGTGCTTCACCTTAAAAGTAAGGATTTAATAAAGAAGATTTTGTTATGTACCGTTTCTGTGCATTATAGGGTTGACCACAAGTCGTATTTATGGGATAGTATATATCTAATATACATAAATCTGAAAGCTGTCTGTATCTCTATATCACTATATATTATAATTATCACAGAAACTTCAAACTTACGAATAACTAATATACTTTCTTGCTACACCGAAAATATTGTTGTGGATGAAATGAATCCGGTTGAATTATAGTAAAGCTGCAGTAAATGTACTTAATTGTTGGATTTGATGACTGTATGACGGTTTATACGACTGAACTACAGTCACTCTTACGTACCAGTTGTTTCTTTTTTTTGTGGGTTTTACGAATTGTAATGACTATCAGCTGCAGTAGCTATAATTATAAATAGTTAACTAGTATAATTCACAATTTTTGTAGGTATGCGCATTTCAACTGCAGATTCGTGGTGAAATTTACTGTAGATGAGGCATATAACGTAATGCATTACGTTGCCTATACTAACTATTACAGTGAATTCAACCAATGACTGTGGGTTAGCTTACTTTAACTGCAGAAACGGTTGAATTTACCTGCAGACTTTTTTTTTAGTGTAGAGATAATTTCATGTCAATCAATCTTCTAACTTAGCAGAAATAGTTACCGCCGTTTTTCTAGCATTTCTCTTAGGAGATCCCATCGACTACTTGTATTAATCACAAAGACTATTTAAAGACTTTTACTAAAAGATTGCCGCCAAGCAATCGTCAGAAACTTCCTCTGGGCAAATTATTCCACTTGCCTAACCATTTCTCAATCAAAATGCTTCCAAACCCCCAGCTCGTATCTAATGCCTTTCTTGTCCTTGTTGTTGCAGCATTTATGGGAAAATCATGAGGTCTATAGCTGCACTTGCTCAAAAGCCAGGCAGGTTTTCAGCAAATTGTGTGTCTGCACTAGGCTCCCCAAGAGCCAGAGTCCACCCATGGCCAGGGAGTGATATTTGGCAACGGCATGGCCGGGCCCACGAGTCGAGAAGGGGGCGTGTCATTGGTGCATCCGTGATTTGGTAGTCGAGCATTTCGGTTTTGGCATTTATGTGTGCCACTAAATCTTGCTCACTCACTCAAATGTGTTTCTGTGCTGGTCGGCTCGGTCTGGTCTGGTTTTTCGGTCCGTGCCGAAATTAGCTTAAAAACCGAGCTAAACTTTGAGGACCGGGTCCCCATTCCCAATGGCGCACGCATAAATTCACCCGCAACCCCACATCCCACAGCCCACAGCCCCGGCCAAAAAATCAAAATCGAGTGCAACGTTTTACCAACTCAATCACCGGAGTGAAGCCGAGCTGGGTGAGTGGTCCGGTCCGGTCCCCATGGCTCTGGTAATTATTTTGTGACGCCAAATGGGAGGCTAACCAGCAGGACCTGCATCCTCGAAACCCGGTGGCATTGCTGGGCCCAGTACTTTGACCGGGCAATCGAGTTTTTGGTGCAGCTGATGCCGCCGCAGTCGGCTCGTAAATATGCACGCATGTCCAGGCCCATGTTCAGTGGGTGGTTGGGTGATTTTCGGGGAGGTTTGGCCGCTCGTCTGCCGGCCGGCCTGCCCGCGGGGATGGGAAGTTGATGGGGGGCTGACCGTACCGGGTGCAGCTATTTATGCGCTTTATGCATCGTGCGTGCCCTGCCCATTCGGGTGCCGTTGTGAAATCTGTGCGCCAGATAAATTCCAGGCCCAAAAGGTTCATGAAAATGCAATTTTATTTTCTAAACACAGACGCACATTCCAACACATGCCGCCCACAGGATACCAGACATCAGAAAGTCCCTTCCTGCCAGGGACTCGGAGTCCGATTGGATTGGGTTGGGTTGACCAACGTCGCCGTTGTCCAATCGACTATGAAATGATGCGTTTTAGGCCAGGACGACTAATCGGGAAAGTTGGTTTGGTGTTTGGAACAGTGGATATTATCAGAGATTCTTCACAGATTCCCCATGGAAAATATCTCTTAGTGAGCGATGCAGGAAAACATCAGGATATTGTGCTGACTTCAGCATGATTTGTCATAAGTATGCATTTATTGATGCATATTTTGCCTATATTTATCCAGCAAACTTATAGTTTAAATTGAAAAATAAACTTCTTATTGAATAAATATCAATGTGCGGATATATTATTTTAGACAAAAATAGTGAACACTTCGGTTTTCGGTATCTTATATACCATCGTACTCTATTTTCTGTGGAGCCTGTGGAGTCACCAATGGCGAACATTGCACACGGGCAGTTTTTATGCTGGCTAGCACGCAACACGATTGACGATTGGAAGCATCCTGCGAGTCCCACCACACTCACGGAATATCCCCGGACTCGGCTGGTTGGCGTTGCTGGTGTTTTGCAGGTCTCCTAAATATTGGCAATCAATGACAGTCACTTGTCCAGTGAAATTAGATTTACTCCACGGAAAATGTTACGGCTTTTTACGGAGCAAGCAGGAAAACTGCCACGGAGTGGGACGGAACACAGAATGCAGGGGAAGGGAAGGCAATCCCCATATGGAGCAGCTGGAACAACTGCAGAACGCATCGCCCATAATTTCATCCTCGTCCTCAGTGTAGCTGCAATATTTGCGAATTGAATTCGATTGGCTAGCTCGATGGTCGCAGGATATCAAGGGAGAGAAAAAGGATGTTTTCTGCTTCGGGGAATTGAAATTGAATTTGAATTGAAGCCAACCAGCGAAAAACAAAGACAACTCCGTTTAATTTTGCCAGCACAAAGTCCTTTGTCTTGTTATGATTTCTGGTTGGCTTGGTAATTGACTGAGAAAATTGTATAAGCGATTGGAAATATCTTATTGGTAGATACATATATTTCCGCGAGGCATCCTTTGATGATAAAATTCCAAAAACATAACAGTAAACTTTCCGACTGCCATTGGGCCGGCGGATTTAGATTCGTAAGATCAGAAATTAAATATTTTAAATACAAAGCGATTATGAAAATTTCAAATGTAAATTGTTTTTAATTCTCTGACGTTTTCGGAACATTACTTCATAAATGAATTAGCTAAAGGCAGCATACTTGATTTATAAATATTCTTTTGTGGTTGCACCTCAGATCGGTTCGATTCTAACCTTCACCTGCAATAAACATGTATGTTTGTTTTTATATTATTCATGTTTAAGACAAACATATTCTTGTATAAAATACGAGCTTATGTTATATACAAAATGTACAAAGGGGGGGTTATTTTTTCTATTTTCCTAACTCTACTGGCGAAAAGCTAAACATTTTTATGAGTGTACGATCACGCAGAGGTGGATCGCACTTTCCGACTTTGTTTTTTTTTTTCATATTTTGCAAACAATTCCCCTCCTGGGCTCCGGGGTTATATAAAAAAAATTGGATAAATTGCCGATCGATGTTTAATCAGGTGATTCAAATAGTACAGCCAAACTAAATAAACAATTTTCACTTCACATATGAAGCTAGAAATATTCTTAGCGACAAAAAGACCTCGGATTCGAATTCTACTGTTGAATAATTTAGGATATGAGTGTACCATACCCAGTACCGAAATTGTTTTTTTTTGGTAATGTAATCAAAATAATAACCTTTACAAGATTTTCTATTGAAAACAATTCAGTAATTTCGTTGACTATTTAAAAAAAAAGTCTTGTGGTTTGAAATGAATATGTCTGAGCATAACCCCTTTAATAATTATTCGAATTATTTCGTTCCTTTTACATTTTAGACAAATAATAATATAACAACGTACAACCATTTAATTTACTATTAAATAGAAAATAGTTTGAGATAACTTAAACCTTCCTATGGTACTGTTGTCAAATATATCCAAAGATTCAGATGAAGCGGAGGTATTGATCAAACCATTGGGCACTAAAGTTGTGTCTTCTATTCCAATTCTATAATATATTCTATAATACGTTATTTTTTATTTCATCAAAATCCGTTGACTATAGAAGCAATCTTTAAGAAATCTTCAAACTTTCGAAACCTCTTTTTTTATATTCAGTATATTTAAAACTCCTATTATTTACGATTAAAATAATTAGCAAGTTACGGTGAGTCCCGGCGACTTCCGTAAAAAAAAAAACAAACAATTTGTGTTTGTGTTAATTTTTTCTTTGTTTTAAGCTAACATTTTTTAATGGTTCAGTAACAGCAGCTAACTGGCGTCTGTCCACGCTGCCCTGTTCCTGTCCCACTCCCCGATTTTTCACCATTTTATCAGCGAGCTCCAAAGGCCTGTGCTTCGGTGTGTGCGAGCCCCATTTAAAATCACTTTGCGGCTTCGCCCTCGCCTCATGTTATGCATAAATAAACGATATATGAAGGATGGAGGCTCGGGCCTCCACACCCCTGTGGTGGCACCTTTGGCCTCTTCGACGGAGACACTGCGTCCACGTCGCTGGCTTATCCTTTTGGACAGACTCTCAGCGCTGATTGATGGCAACTTTCGGCGCTTGCCAAAGACTAAGTGGTCTGACGTTCTCCTGCCGAGATAACTTTATTGCTGTTGGCTGTTACTGCGGCCTGTGCTGAGTTATGACGTGTTAATAATGGCGAATAAACACCCAAATTTTGGGCGTCACCTGGCTGAATTTAAATGACGGATACGAAGGCCGAAAGTTGAAAGATAAAACACACAGCCTGGGGCTGTGCTACCGGAAAATTGTAAGGATGCTGGCACAGATTGACGAAAAATCAATCAGTTGGAAAACTCAGCATAAGTAACTAAAATTAAAGTAGTTAACAAAGAGATGGTTAGTCAAATGACAAAGGATATTCTAATTTTTAGAGGAAGCCCAGATGATAAAAGCAACAACTAAGCCAACTATAACAAGCCGAGGTTTATATATCCTTGCAGTTATAACAAAAACATTTGGCCACTGTTAATTAGAGTTTAAACAAAAATCAATGTAGCATTGATGGGCTTCATTTTTCAAAAAATATCCTTTTTATTTCGTAATTCAGAAATTATTTAAAATTGTCATATTTTGGAGTTGATGAAATGATGTTAAAGAACAACAATTTTCCAACAATTTTGATAATAATTTTTTCTTGTGGTCCGGTCAGGCTTGTTCCGACATATATGTACACTACATTCAATATAAAACAGACTAGAAGACTAAAAAGATAAAAGATAGCTTGATTAACTTGGCCGTTAATGCAGATAAAGATTATATCCTTATTGCATTGCAATCTTCTTAAAAAAAAAATTATAATAATCTGCAAGGGTATATCGACGAATTTATTGTGTTTTCCCTTATAATATTCTATCCTTTGTATGTCAGTTATATAGTGTAATCTTCTTATCCTGTTTTCTACTTCAATAGAGATTTATATTTATATAGCTTACAGCTCAAATAAGGAGAGACTATTGTTTCTACAGATTCGTTTGACTAGAAACAAACTGAAAATTGTTAGTTCGACCTGCCGGTTGGTACTGAAAAATGCTATAGAATTGTGTTGTAGGGTCGGAAAGGGCTTCACTGAAATTAAAAAATATAAATTAGTCTGAGTTAGCTATATGAATACGCTTTTTTTCTGAAGATTTTTATATTTAAAAGAGCTCTGAAATATTTATACAAATATATACATCTACCCCGCTTTTTATTTCCTTCAGGCAATGGAGTCAGGATTTACTCTGCTGTTTCTTTGTTAAATCATTTGGCATGATTACAGACGGTTAAAGGAAGTTTACATCATAGATGTGGTTTGAGCCATTAATTTTAAATATTCATAAATTGAAAATGCGTTCTAACCAATTTCCATAATCATTTTCGCATGCCACAATAGCCTGGGGCGAATAAAATTCCATAAGTTCACATTGGAGGATTTTCAACTAGTCGGTCCACGCCCACAAATTCTGCCTCCACTCCTGGGCCTGGGCCCATCAAAGTAAAGGTCATGGAAGCACTTCCCACTGATCGAAGACTGCGGTTCAACTATCGTGTCGTTGGAGGCTATCAAAATATTTGAATCGTGGATTATTGTGCTGGCCAGTTCATCGGGGCTGCCGAAAAGTTGCGAAGATTTATGAACGTAATAATTACAAATTTGCTAATTGATTTATTGTCGAGTGCATAAACACCTTTCGCTTAATTTATGCCGCTGCCGTCTGAGCCGGGATGTGCCTTTCGTTCCTTTTGTATCGTTTGTATTTTCTTTAAATACCTGTTCGGAGTCAGGGAATGTATGCAGTAGAGGAGCAACCTGTGAGCTAAAGCAATCAGGCCGAGCATCGAACATCGAGCATTGGGCGCGCATTTCGGGATGGGATGATGTACGACGAATGCCCTGCCACGCTCGCACATACATATAACCACATACATACATATATGCTGGCAGACGTGTACGGATACTCAAACCGTTCATTATAAAGGAGTCAGGTCGTCAGGTGAGCTGAAAAAGAGAGGCCGACAACCGCAGGCAATCACAGGCAAGAGGCAACGCAAATTAATTATTAATCAACGGAATGAACCGATGCAGCACCGGGGAGGCGGGAGGAGATCATTCCACGGAGGTGGAGTCTACCAGCCCACCACAGCCCCTTGCCGCGAGATCAGCGATCTGCGATCCTCAGGCCGGGAGAGTGATTTATGCTCGCGATCTCCGCTCCCAAAGCTAACGAATCCCAGGCCCTGGCCCTGGCCCAAGCCCATGCCCAAAACCTCAAAACCCAAGCTCAAACTCAGGCTCAAGCTCAAATCCAAGCCAAACTGACGATGTTACTGCCAAGATGGTCGATGCACACGATGACGACGGCGATGCGATGGAGATGAGCCCAACACCGAGAGCCAGAAGAAGACGAGGGCCACTCGGAGGCTTCATGCAATGCAATCAAGCCCTTCCAACACTCACCAAAGGAGCGCATACATATCCGGGCAGGGTCAATCACTCTGAGGAAAAAGTGAGCTCAGTTTCCAGCTTCGAGCTTTTTTTGACCTATAGTAAACACGGGAAGTACTTTGAATGTCGCAACTGCAAGAAAAAAATAACAATTGTCCCTATTTCCCTATTAATCATATTTAAACGTATTTTTATTTTATTATTCTATAGTGTTTTTTGTTTATTTATTTGATCTGACATCGTACCACCATCGTTCGACCATCTGTGCAACAATGCTACTGATATTTGGCGGCAAAAATGCGATCTCGAGATTGCAACAACAAATCTCATGCGTTTTGGGGCGCACATGAAGTTCGGTTACTCGCAGACTGACTACGTCTTTTTTCTAACTACACTGCTGCTCTTCCCGTTATATCTCGTGCCCCAGGCTTGATTTAGTTAAAAACTACAATTAATAGAATCAGTCGGGCAGCCTCAAAGTTTTGTGATAGAATAATTTCTACAACGAACAATACAACATTAATATGTGAAACTATATAAGCACTTTCTCTAAAATATAGGAATAGTTTTTCTAAAGTACTGAATTTTTTTTAAACTTTGAAACGGTTGAAAAAACTAAAAAGTATTTTTTTTTAATATTTTGTATATGTTTTTATTTAAAATATATAAGAATTGTAATTTAAAAGTCATCAGACCTTTAAAAATTTCTCCATTAAAGCTATTTACATATTGACTGTACATATGTAGTTATTAAATATATAAGAATTGTAATTTAAAAATCATCAGACCCTTAAAAATTCATTATAGCTATTTCATATTGTATGTCCATATGTACATATGGTTGACTCCCACAACCCCTGCAAAAGAATGATCGCTATGTGTCCACATAGACTAGTAGACTTAGAAATTGACTTATAGGTTGATTTTGATCAATAAATTATACCCATCCGAATGCAGCTTATCCCAAAGTTAATATAACCTCTGTAAGTGTATTCAGTCGTCGTAAATCTATTGGGAAAACACTGAGAGTGCACCAAGCTGAACGGCTTCCAGGGAGATGCGGTCCACCCGAGCACTTTTGGGTTCCACCCATATCAGTCAGCCCCCAAGTACGTCAGTCAGTCAGCGAATGCGAAAGAACGAATGAACTAATGTTGTCCGCTTGTCTGTTTGTCCGCGATTCTGGCCAGGAGGTGGTCCGTCGTCCGTCTGGCTGTCCACATGCACATGCAATGGCCCTGGCCTCGCCTCCTCCTTGGACTGTCGGTTCTCGCCGGGACTGGATTGGCATGCGATGCCCGAGACCGAGACCCAGCCCGAGCCCGAGCCCGAGTCCGGGTATTGAAACTGAGAGAGGGGACTGGAGCTGAGAGGACTTCGAGTGCAGACACCGGGCGAATCAAAAATGCCAGAATTGAAATCGCATTTTAAATCATCTCCCAGTGGTGCCGCTCCTTGCTCCTCTCCCCCGTCCTCGTGATTCCCAGTCACAGTCACAATCGCCTCAAATCTCGAATAACAAATCGCATAATTACGGGGCAGCGACCGTCCATTGCCTGGCCTCTCTCTCGCACTCACACCTTCTTGCGGCGCGGGGATCGGTCTATCTCGCTCGGTTCTTCTGCCTGGAAGCGCAAAGAAGAAGGAGCAGAAGAGCCGAGATGGCAGATATGAAATATTTTAGCTAAATGGCAGCCAACGAAATAAAAATGTGGGATTGAAGCGTATAAATCAGCGCGAGAGCTGTCTGTGTCCCTGTCCTTCTCTCTCCCCAGCTCCTTGGGAGCCTTCATTAATATGTAGATGTGTGTGTATGTATGTATGTGAAGCATAAAATCAACCTGAGGCGATAAATTGAAACGATTTTTGCACTGAACACGCAATTAGTTCTCCACTAGTGCCTGTCTCCCCCTCCGCCGCTCGGCCACTTCCCTCCCAAGTCCACCTCCGGAGATTGAAAGAATAATCTGAAATAAAAATGATCCCAGTGACATCTGAGAAATGGTTTTCATTCTGCGGTGCAAAATGAGAGGTTATGATTCTGCCCCTTCCTTTTGCTTAAAAAGCCGATGGCTAATAACACGGGAAACGTTTAGAATTTTATCCAGATTACTAGATATCTTGAATTGATTAAAATGATGTCAAATTTATATTCAAATAATTACACAGCTTCGTTGATACAGCCAGGGAGAGCTCGAAAGTCAAGGACACTTTAATTTATGATGGAGTTTTCAGATATGTACATATGTACATATACAACCAAAAAATAAGGTAAGGTAAGGAAGGTATGGCACATATGTATGTATGTATGTACATATATTAAAAATCAAAATTAGTTCTTTTAGATTCAATGTTTTTGTAAAATCGGCTGACTATAGTAAACATTTATTTTTATTTTAATGTCGGTCTTGAAATGTTAGTCATTAG